>JAFMPE010046544.1:17945-29786 GCA_024759925.1 Ficus religiosa | reverse complement strand
CTCTTATTAATATCAAAATGTCATATTTACAGAAAATCCCTAATATTGATTTTCTATCCTTAGGACACATTTAGATCCCAACATGATGATAAAAAAAAAACAAAGGAAAATACCCCGGTTCGGAGGAAATTTTTCCGGACCGGCTTGACTGGTTAGGCCTGTCATGCCGGTCCGGAAAACCCGAAAGTGTGGTGATTAAAAAAAAAAAAAGAACACCCCGGTCCGGAAAAATTTTTCCTGATCTGCTTTACCGGTTAGGCCGGTCATGCCGATCCAGAAAACCCGAAAGGTGTGGTGATCAAAAAAACAAAGGAGAACACCCCGATCCGGAGGAAATATTTCCGGACCGGCGTGACCGGTTAGGCCGTTTATGCGCCAGTCCGGAAAATCCGAAATGTGTGGTAATAAAAAAAACAAAGGAGAATACCCCGGTCCTGAGGAAATATTTCCGGACCGACGTGACCGGTTAGGCCGGTCATGCTGGTCCGGAAAACCCGAAAGGTGTGGTAATAAAAAAAACAAAGGAGAACACCTCGGTTCTGAGGAAATTTTTCTGGACTGACTTCACCGGTTAGGCCAGTCTGGAAAACCCGAAAGGTGTGGGGATCAAAAAAACAAAGGAAAACACCTCGGTCTGGAGGAAATTTTTCCTGACCAGCTTGACCGGTTAGGCCGGTCATGCCGGTTCAGAAAACCCGAAAGTGTGGTGATAAAAAAAAAATTGAGAACACCCTGGTCCGGAGAAAATTTTTCTGGACCGGCTTGACTGGTTAGGTCGGTCATGCCGGTCTGGAAAACAAGAAAGTGTGGTGATTAAAAAAAAATGAGAACACACCGGTCCAGAGAAAATTTTTCCGGACCAGCTTGACCGGTTAGGCCGGTCATGCCGGTCCAGAAAACCTGAAAGTGTGGTGATAAAAAAAAATTATGAGAACACCCCGGTCCGGAAAATCCAAAAGTGTGGTGATAAAAAAAAAAAATGAGAACACCCCGGTCCGGAGAAAATTTTTCCGGATCGGCTTGACCGTTTAGGCTGGTCATGCTGGTCTGGAAAACCCGAAAGGTGTGGTAATCAAAAAAACAAAGGAGAACACCCCGGTTCGGAGGAAATTTTTCCGAACCGGCGTGACCGATGAGGCCACTCATGCCGGTCCAGAAAACCTGAAAGGTGTGGTGATAAAAAAAACAAAGGAGAACACCACGGTCCGGAGAAAATTTTTCCAGACCGGCTTGACCGGTTAGGCCGGTCATGCGGGTCCGGAAAACCCGAAAGTGTGGTGATAAAAAAAAAATGAAAACACCCCGGTCCGGAGGAAATATTTCCGGACCGGCATGACCGGTTAGGCCGGTCATGCTAGTCCGAAAAACCTGAAAGTTGGGTTGATCAAAAAAACAAAGGAGAACACCTCGGTCCTGAGGAAATTTTTCTGGACCGACTTCACCGGTTAAGCCAGTCTGGAAAACCCGAAAGGTGTGGGGATCAAAAAAATAAAGGAAAACACCCCGGTCCGGAGGAAATTTTTCCTGACCGGCTTGACCGGTTAGGCCGGTCATGCCGGTTCGGAAAACCCGAAAGTGTGGTGATAAAAAAAAAAATGAGAACACCCGGTTCGAAGAAAATTTTTCCAGACTGGCTTGACTGGTTAGGCCGGTCATGTCGGTCCGGAAAACCAGAAAGTGTGGTGATTAAAAAAAAATGAGGACACACCGGTCCAGAGAAATTTTTTCTGGACCGGCTTGACCTGTTAGGCCGGTCATGCCGGTCCGGAAAACCCGAATGTGTGGTGATAAAAAAAAATATGAGAACACCCCGGTTCGGAAAATCCAAAAGTGTGGTGATAAAAAAAAAAAAAACGAGAACACCCTGGTTCGTAGAAAATTTTCCCGGATCGGCTTGACCGTTTAGGCCGGTCATGCCGGTCTGGAAACCCGAAAGGTGTGGTGATCAAAAAAACAAAGGAGAACACCCCGGTCCGGAGGAAATTTTTCTGGACCGGCGTGACCGGTGAGGCCAGTCATGCCGGTCCAGAAAACCCGAAAGGTGTGGTGATCAAAAAAACAAAGGAAAACACCCCGGTCCGGAGAAAATTTTTCTGGACCGGCTTGACCGGTTAGGCCGGTCATGCGGGTCTGGAAAACCCGAAAGTGTGGTGATAAAAAAAAATGAGAACACCCCGGTCCGAAGGAAATATTTCCGGACCGGCGTGACCGGTTAGGCCGTTCATCCGCCGGTCTGGAAAACCCGAAAGAAGTGGTGATCAAAAAAACGAAGGAGAACACCCCGCTCCTGAGGAAATTTTTCCAGACCGGCTTGACCGTTTAGGCCGGTTATGCTGGTCCGGAAAACCTGAAACGTGTGGTGATCAAAAAAACAAAGGAGAACACCCCGGTCCGGAGGAAATTTTTCTAGACCGGCGTGACCGGTGAGGCCGGTCATGCCGGTCTAGAAAACCCGAAAGGTGTGGTGATCAAAAAAACAAAGGAGAACACCCCGGTACAGAGAAAATTTTTCCGGACCGGCTTGACCGGTTAGGCCGGTCATGTGGGTTCGGAAAACCCGAAAGTGTGGTGATAAAAAAAAATGAGAACACCCCGGTCCGGAGAAAATTTTTCCAGACCGGCTTGACCGGTTAGGCCGGTCATGCCAGTCCAGAAAATCAAAAAGTGTGGTGATAAAAAAAAATGAGAACACCCCGGTCTGGAGAAAATTTTTCCGGACCGGCTTGACCGGTTAGGCCGGTCATGCCGATCCGAAAAACCCGAAATGAGAACATCCCGGTTTGGAAAAATTTTTCCAGACCGACTTGACCGGTTAGGCCGGTCCGGAAAAATTTTTCCAGACCAGCATGACCGGCCTAAACGGTCATGCCGGTTCGGAAAAATTTTCTCCTGACCAGTTCGGACTGTTTCCTTTGTTTTTCTATCACTATACCAAAACAAGGGAAAGGTTGCTAGCTGGTTTTCCGGACCGGCCTGACCGGGACCGATCATGCCGGTCTGAAAACCAGCAAGCAAGTTATGAGTTAGGCAGGCAGGGGATAACTTAAGGGGCTTTTGCATAAAAATTGAATTAAAAAAAATAAAAATAAAAAACCAGTTAGAATGGAGGTGATATTTGCCATGGTGGTTGATTTGTGGCTTATATATGCAAAAGATCCTTTGCGGAAAGCCCCCCTCTCGTAGAGAGGACGAACCACAAATCCCATATCAACCACGCTTAGGGGACTGGAGGGGTGGGATGGAGGGTGACGCGGCTCCGTAGTTCTGCTGCGAATCTAGCCTTGTGGGGGCTTGAAAAGGGAAGGTGGGTGGTCGGCTAGAGCAATGTGCAAGTAGAAGAAGGCCAGTTTCTGTAGCGAAACTTTTCAGAAAGCAAGTTCAAAATTTGAGGTATGGTTTTCTCTCTTGACTATCCTTAATCTTTAATTTCTCTTTTCAATTTTTGTTTCCTTCTTCATTTCTATTCTAAAAGTGTAATGAAATCTCTCTTTTTTATTTTCTGATGAAAAAAAAAGGCAAAAAAAACCCTATAATCCCAAAATTCTCAGCACGTAGTAATGGGAATATTGAGTTTTTCCTTCATGATTTTCTTGTTAATTATATGTTTTTGCCAACGTTGGCTAAGGGCTTTGCTGATATATTTGCATATGTGTATATAAATATAATATATATATATATATGTACATATATATCTACCTTCAAGGTGTTGCGTTGAGAACGAATATGGCTTGGTTAGCGGCTCAAAATCTTATTTAGGCACTGGAAGGTTCTCAGAGGAGATAATGCAAGCCGGAGGATGAAAATATTTTCCTTTATAATATCTGTTAAATGGATTTATATATATATATATATATATGTAGGCATGTATATTAAATTTCTTTGTGTTTTTGAATTTCAGGTGATGATAATTAGGGGCAAAGGTAAAGGCGAGACTGGTGTTGTTAAGGCGAGACTAACATGTTACCCATATCGTTAAAATGAATTTGTTGGACTTTATATATACATACAGACATAGTTAAATATGTAGATATCTATATATGAGTCTCCCATTTGACAGCCATACAGGTCCTATAGATGTAACTCTTTCTTTCTTTTTTATTTTTTTTCCCTCCTCAGACTCTTGTAACTACTAGTTGATCTAGATGTAACGACATGGGTAACATGTTAGTTTTTGGAATTTTTACTACAAGTGACAAGTATCAACGGAAAATGTCACACATAAATGAGTTAGTGCTACAAGGCACTAGTCTTGATGTTACATGTGTTGGACCGTCCCCCCTGCGGCCCAACCCATGTGTTCGCTTACTCTATGAAGGTTAAAGAGAGTAAGTGAGGGTTGTGACTAGTGTGTATTGAGGATGTGAGTGTTGTCACAAGGCTGTGAGGTTGTAATGGTTAGGTATTGCTAATCATAGCCTAACCTTGCAATAACTGATTGTTAGTTGTATATAGGATCGGTTAGTTTTTTTTTAGTAGTTTAATCAATTGTTTTGTTGAATACAATTGGTCTTGGGAAACCAAGTTGGGGAAAGTAGTAGTCTCTCGAACTCCACTGAATTAGGGTTCTTGATTGGTGGCTTTAATTCTTCAATTCTTGTCAAAAAGATTCTCAAGTTTCTGTTCAATTTCTCTGTTGTTGTGCTTTGTATCTCATCAACAGCCTTTTGCCTATGGCAAATTTTTATGGCGAACATTTTGGTCCCATCATGTTGAATTCATAATAGAAACTATTTATGAAACGATTAACACACTTTCCATGATGGAGCTGAACGTCAGGATATGAATTGTATGTATTTTGATGCAAGGTTGTGACTATATTATCCATATATTCTGTTTTCAGAATGCAGATTTTATATAGACTTGGATATATAACGAGCTCGTATCTTGTCTTTGCAGGTTCCAGCATATTAAACAAGGGGTCATGCAGGTGGGATCTTTACTGTTGAAGCCCCCATTCATGTATCAAATGTTCAAATGTTCTTGATCCCGTAACTGGGTATGAGAGTGCCATAAAATCTGATTGCAGAATCCTTAGTTTTCACTCTTCCAAGTCCGGAGTAAAGATTAATGATTGATTTTGCAGGAAGCCTTGTAAGGTCGGAGTTCGGTATCTTGAAGATGGCACCAAAGTGAGAGTAGCTGGAGGCTTGGGGGCATCTGGTTCCATTATTCCACGTCCTGAGATCTTGAAGGTAAGGAGTACGCCAAGACCAACAGTTGGTACTTATCAAAACCCCGTCCTTTTGTACGTTTTCCTATTAAAGTAGCTCTTGTTATTTTCCTCGTGGTTGTATCATAAGACGTAGGACGTGAAACATGGCTTCTCACTGCCTCATTTACAACTACTGTATGTTATTGATTAAAAAAAAAAGGGAACGGTTTCAGAATTACTTGTTAATAGAGACGATATGCGCTGAGAGATATAGCCCTCATGGATCTTTGACAACATACATATACACATATATTTTTTGCACTATACTACTTTAACCACCGTAGCTTATGGTGAGAGCCTAAATTGTTTAGATGTCTCTTGAAACACTTTGCAACCCTCTTGTTGTCTCAATCATTCGAAGTAAGGTTGTTGATTGGTGACCTTTCAAGTGTTCTTCAGAGATCTGGTATATTGACTTTTTTCAATCTCTCTCGTTGACTATGGTATAGAACTTCATTTGCAGCTGGTTCCAGGGATACTCCAATGGATTTCGTGTTGGAAAAAACTTAACGATGCCAAAACAGGACTGGGACTGCCTGATCATCGAAAGAAGTGTATTGTCATGGAACCGAGAGGAAGATATTCTGGAAAATACTGGGGTCGACTCTGCTGTTTAATGTTTGTCGAATGACATGAAAATTTTAGAGGTTGAACTCACTAGGCAACTAGCATATTGGTTCAAGACCAATATTTCACCTGCTGATTTTGCATTTACTTTGTTCTTGCTCTTTTTTTTTTTTTTTTAAATTAATTTTTACTTGTCTTTCCTAGAAGGTACTCTGTACTTGCTTAGAATACCTGCTTAGAATGGTCCATTGGTAATTAGAATCATTACACATTTTGGTGTTTTTTTTTTTTTTTTTTTTTTTTTTTTCTTTTGGGTGCAATCAAGTTTAGTAGTTTAGAAGAGCAATTAGTCATTCTAGTGCTGGATAGATAGAGCCTTTCAACCGATTGGCGTAATGCTATGCAGTCGAGGAATGTATCTGAGTAGCATTTTCGTGCTCATCTAAATATGCAACTCCCATAGCATCATAACTGCATTCTCTATATTTGTTAATCATCATAACTACGTATGCTAAAATGGCATTATTTATTATTCTGTTTTTGTTTTTCAAAACTGTAATTTTTAGGCGTTCTTGAAAAGCAAATGCAGAAGAAAACTCCAGTCAGAAAGCATCATGGCTTATCTGAAGGGAAAATCTCCTCCGGACTATCGATCTTCAATCGTGTAGCCTTGGCAAATTCGCTCAGGTTGCGAACCACGAAACCAATGCACCTGTTGCCAGGAGACCATTCGTAATCTCGTTGATCTGTAAAGTTAGGTATTGTATTTGATAATGAGCCTACGCCATTTCCTCAGCTACATGAACTGCTCGCACTTTCATTCTTCCAACTTCATTCCGGGTTAGATTACCGTTCATTTTGTTTGGTTTATATTGACAAAGAGGAAAGAAGAACAAGTTAGATGGAAAATGGGTTTTTTTTTTTTTTTTTGGGATGCCCAAACTGGTGTCATATATTTCATATAGGTGCCGAGCTCTTATATTTTAAAATTATAGTATACAAGTTTTAAAGATTAGTTATAAATATTATATTCAAATTAATTACACAATGAAAATGCTGAAATTATCCCTGAAACTCCTCCCCTCTCTCTTCTCTTTACTGCGACTCCCTCTCCTCCTCCCTCTCCTCGACATCATGCTGGCACAGTCATAAAAGCCTATTATTATTTATCCATAAATATGTTGTTTGTTAGAAAATTCAAGGATTTTTTTTTTCATAAAAATACGTTATAATTTATCATTTTTTTAACATCATGTTATAATATTTAAAAAGTACCTGTAAAAAATACTGTGTCATAATTTCTTAAAAAAAAAAAAAAAGGACTTGACAACAAATACTGTGTTATAATTTCTTAAAAAAAAAAAAAAGGCAAATCATTTTTGGACTAAGCAAAAAAATTACATTTTTTTTTTTTTTAAACTTTAGAGTTTCTACGTGTTACGTTTCTATGCATATTTCCTTTTGTGCACTTGATCCATCTTAAACCACATGTCCATATCTAAATGGTCATGGACTGGGCTCTATCATAGGACCTCTCAAGAGGTCTGTACCGCAGCTGCATCCTTTTAAAATAAATAATAACAAATAACAAATATTTTTGATTCAAGGAGGTTGTGTCTTGGAAATTGCGTTCCATGTATGCACCATTCTCTTTATAGTACTTTCATGAATGATCATCAACTCAAGGGCCGTTCGGGATGTTTGGCATCTGGATTTTCACAGGTTTTCACGTGTTTTTTTTTTTAATGTATTTTTTCTCAATTCAAGATTATTTTTTACTATTTATATTTTAAATATCTGTTTAATTTTTAAAAGTTCATATGAGATTTTTTCTAATTACAAAAAACATTAAAAAAAGTGAAACAAAATCTACATTGATATATAGTTTTTAAACATATTATAAGTTTTTGTATTTTTTTTTATTTCAAACAGTTTTTCAACTAAATAAATATTTTCAAAACTCCCATGTATCTCCAAAACTTCTCAAAATGGGCCCATAAGCTCCTGTGAGTCGTACTTAAACAGTACCGAGTCTAATAAACTTTTGTTTAAGAACGGCTTTTAATTGATAGCTAATGAAAACGATTAATCAACTTATGACAATAATTAATTGAGAGAATAACAGTAGCAGTAGTAATGATAGTAATATGTAATAAAGAGCAAAGTAAATATAAACAGAACATGACATAACCTAATAATAATATCATACCTGAATCACCTAAAAGAGCAAAGTCTGAATCCTCCCACTCCTGAACTCAAAAAAAAAAAAATATATATATATATATATATATAAACAGAACAGGCGATCGTAATCAAATAAAACTTTATGTGGAAAATATTAAAATGGACGGTCACAATATATACAACACTTACCGTATATTACAAAATTAAAATATACGGTAAGATGAAAGCAACAAAATTGAGTGAGCATCAGTATTGTACTTAAAAAAATAATTTAGAAACTATACCAACGCATTAAAAGTTTATCTACTTTTTAACTCTTACAATTCAAACGCCTCAATAAACACACAATCAATTCAAATCTAAATTTTAAAATCTAAACTTTAATACCAAACGCATGCTTGGTTTACTTTTGTTAGTTTTCTTTTCAATCTTTAACCGTTTAAGACTTCTTTTTTTTTCCCGGCTGTTGCTTCAGGTTTATGTTTAAATCTATAAACTTTAAAGTAGTCGAAACTATTGTTTAAGCAAAAAAAAAAAAAAAAAAAAGAACTATTGGTTTTTTCTTTTTCTTTTTCTTTCTCTTTCTCTTTCCTATCATAATATGCCCTACGACTTTTCTAGAGAAATTATTGTTTTTACGGAAGAAACAAATATTCATTTCGCTTCAAGGAGACATGGAAAAGATATATTATCTTCATAGAGAAACGGAAAAGAGCTATATTTTTTTGGTGAATGGGAAAAGAGTTATATTGTCTTTGTTCTCTCATGACATATTTTTAAGAATTTGAAAAAAAAAAAAAAAAAAAAAAGACAGACATGAAGTTTGAAATAAAATGACCATATTCCTGGTGTAATGTTATAGGTCATTTCAAGTTACCAAAAAAAAAAATATATATATATATATATATAGGTTATTTTATACACATGAAATAAAGAAAATAGAGTAGCATTTTTTCAATAGGGAAAGAAGAAGAAAAACATTCAGAGCAGCGAAGGAGAGAGAAAATAGGTACAGAAAGAGAAACAAAGAGTAAAAAAAAAGAAAGAAAATGTGGGTCCACAGGAAATAAAAAAGATGAATTTAAAATGAGTAAAGAGATTTTGACCTCGTTTAACTCATCAATTTAAACTCAAAATTTTTATCTCGATTTTTGTCTTTTTCTGAAAAATTTTGTCTTTTAAATTTTTTTTTTATCTTTTATGAAAAGTCAACAAAAATTACTATTGAAATTTAAAATTTTCAATTCAAACTCATTCACTAAATGGACTCTTTAACTACTTGCCCGAGCTATCAATGATTTGATTTGGGACACGTGTCAATTGCACACAAATATAGTTCGATTGTGAATGTATGAACGAATTCGGCCAAATAGCATGGCTATGTAAAAAATCCGCAAAAAAAACATTTCAAATCTTTTAAAATAACATGATATAAGATTATTTATTAAAAATTATTCAAAAAATTGAGTTCTTTCTCATCATGTCCATTTAAGGATACTTTAATTCTAAGAATGATATATCACTCCATTTCAACACTTTTCTTATTTATGCTATGGTTAATCTGCCTCATTCACGTCCTCCATTGACTGAAATTGGCCATTTGGAAGACGAAGGAAATGTTGGGCAGGTTCATAAATTGCAAGAGTGCATTGACATGCTCCATCATGCGTTTGATACATTAATTTAAAATAAAATTTTTAGATTGGAGTTGATTAACTTTTAAAAAATTAATTATAATTTTTATTGATTTTTCAATAAAAGACAAAAGTTAAGATGAAAAACTTAGGATCCAAATTATTGGCCAAACGCATGGTAATTGAATGAAATCCAACTTCGTGAGAGCTGAGTTGAATTACTATTCTTTCAGAATCTATGAATTGGAAAAACATAGTGAATTAACTTTTGAGCATGTTTCTGATGTGCAGTGATATGTGAAAAATAAGATTGCTACTTTGAAATCAAGTTGATAAATTCTTAGACACAACTTTCATGGATGAAAATTAATAAGTCATGTCATTGTTCAAAAGGTATTATTCATGAATTATTTTTTGCTTCAAAATTTTTGACTTCATTATTGGTTTACTCCCAATACTATTTTTGCATATCCTATAAATTGAAAAAATTGACCACACACTAAACATAGAATATTAACAATAAATAAGTAATGAATTAAGTTGTCAAATAATATTGAAAAGACAATCGACCAGACAAGAAAAATAAACCATCATGTCAAAACTCTAAAATTCATGCGCGGGATCCGTATTGATTATGTGTTCATATGTACTATCCAAATTAAATAACAATTTAAGTCTTGAAAATATAAAATTAATCATCCTAGTAATTAGAACCCCACAGTTACTTATCAAATATGACTTTTTTTTTTTAAGAAATATTAAGATAGACATTCCCAATCCATATTGGATCTCCCATGCCATGATTGATTTTTTGTAACTTGTCCATTGTGAGTTCAACAAAAGAAGAAGAAAGAAAAGAACATCAGGAAATTGTAATAAATAGTATTCTTACAAAAAATAATTGAAAAACTAACAACATTTTAAAATATTTGAACTAAATAACAAAATTATTAGGTAATTAAAAAATTTACTAGATAAACAATAAATTTAATAGATAAACAACATATATGTAAGAAGTAAATAAATTGTTTATTTGATAAATTTATTTTTTTTCCAGCTATTTTGCTCTAAATATCTTTCAAATCTACTATTTATTTAAATTATCTATTACTAATATTTAGCTTATATAAGAAGAGTGAGTTAATCTTTTCGTCCTGACCTCCATAAGTAGCATTTATTCATTTTTTTATTTTTATTTTTATTTTTTTTGCTTCACAATCAACTATTAACATTTAAAAGAACAAATACACTGAACATTGCCTTCATCCTTTATTTATTAGCCATCATGTGACGGTCTTATCATCGTCACGTGGTGGTTAGTCTATCATCATGTAGCAGTCCAGTCATCGTCATTTGATACGTATATATTTTTTGTACTTTGCTTTACTTTGTTTGTTTATTCCACAGTACTTGCTCGTCAGTTAGTTATCAACTAGTTTGGGTAAAAATGCTATTTACTTATTATGGTGATTTGTAAGAATGTCCTAAATTTGACATCTCCTTATAATTATACCTTTTATAAGAGTAAAGTTGATAATTTTACTATTTCATAATATTTAATAAAATAATTATATTAAAAATAGTAAATAGACAAAAATACACATATCTCTTTATTTTCTAACCTTTGTAATTTATTAAAATAGTTTTCATATATCTCCGACTCCATTTACTAGTCGGTCGCCTGCCGCCGACAGGTCACCGATCGCCGTCCGGTCTCTGGTCATTGAAATATATTTTTTTTCATATTTCAACAAAGGTGACCTGATGTATCTGGCTCCAGTCACTAGCGTAGATGTCAGTCGCCGGTTGCCGTAATTTTGCATTATGATAAAATGTGAAACAAATTCAATTAAAATGCAAAATGGATTTTATCAAAATATAAAACGGATTCTACCAGAATCCGATAAGGCAAAATATATTCTGATAGAATGCAAAACATAATTTGATCGAATGCAAAATGAATTCTGATAAAATACAAAACGGATTCTACCAGAATCCGAGAAGGTAAAATAGATTATGATAAAATNACGGATTCTACCAGAATCCGATAAGGCAAAATATATTCTGATAGAATGCAAAACATAATTTGATCGAATGCAAAATGGATTTTGATAGAATACTAAACGGATTCTACCAGAATCTGAGAAGGTAAAATAGATTATGATAAAATGCAAAATGAATTCTGATAAAATACAAAACGGATTCTACCAGAATCCGAGAAGGTAAAATAGATTATGATAAAAT
>JAFMPE010046544.1:787-15719 GCA_024759925.1 Ficus religiosa | reverse complement strand
ATATATATATATATATATTTATTGTACAAGACATAATTCTGAACCATCATATTTTCATCCTATTATGTTAAATTAATGTGCTTTAAATAAATATATATATATATATGACATTAACGTGTTATAATTTGAAACTGTCTTATTTATAGGATATTTTCTTGTACTCTACCACATAATTCTTTATTTTTTTTTAATTTGAAACGACACATTATAATTATTTAATTGTAATTTTATCTTCCATCTTTGTCTTTTTCTTTACTTTCAAGTTGGGGAATCAAATTATTTATCATTCCACTTAGAATGCCAAGTTAAAACCTTATTTTGGAAAGATATGAGGTATCATTTTCTACATGATGACTAAGAATTGACCCTTGTGTCTTTCACTTTGTAAACCCACCTCCACAGCACTCAAATAATTGATCGTGACAAAGATAAAAGGGGCCATAGAAGGAAAATGGCATTGTAAAGAACTTTTCGAAAACCAACGGAGGAGAGAAAAATCATTTTATTTGAAGCACGGAGAGGAAGTCATTTAGCCATGAAAATGGGATTCTTTAAAAAAAATAATAATAAAATAACCTTTGGACTTATTTGTTTTAAGTGATCGGCGCTTTGTCATGTTGAGAATGCCTCCATATGTCTCTACTTGCTTTTTTGATATCATTAGGTTTGCATATTATTAACGAAAATTTTGGGTATATCTATAATAAATGAGGACATTTCTTTATACGTATCGTTAACAATTTTATTTTCTAGAATTTTAATTTTTATCAGAAAAAAGTAATAGAGTTTGAGAGAAGCACGATATAGTTGAAGCACTACTAAATAGCAGTATTAATGCTTTGTTTGGTTGAATGGTTCAAACCATTCAACTTAAACTTTTTTTGTCTTTTTCCCAAAATATTTTTTGTCTTTTCTGAAAATTAAAAAAAAATTTACTATTGAAACTTAAAAATCCCAACTCAAACTACTCCACTAAACAAAACCTAAGATTACTGTTGTCACCAAAATACCACACCGCAACCAATATATGAATCCCAATGCTGTGTGGATAATTTTGGCCCTCAAACGTTAAAAGCGTGAGTAACAATGCTCCAAAAAAAATGAAAACTTAGCATTCATCTTATCTAAAATTATAGTTAGCGTTTTTGTTGACTTCAATTTTAAATTTGGCTCTCCCAAAATGAGGTTTGTCTAACTTTTCCTTTTACAGCTCAAAATTTCATAAGACTTTTTTGTAAACTTATCTTGAGTTACAATTATAGTAATAATTTATTACTAAGACATCGAGTTTCTCACGATTTTAATCATTATAAATCCTATGATTAGTTTATAAACAAATATAAATGTATACATGATAGACATTAAAAAAAAAAAAAAACTTACTAAAAAAATCTCAAATTCCCCCTTTTTTATGAAAACTTTACACAGTGTAAGCATTGAGATTTGACATTTTGTCTTGTATCTTTTTCCTTTCTCCTTTGGGAACTTTGCCCTTTTGCAGTTATTAGACGAAAAAGAGAGATTAAAAAAAAAGATTAAAAAATATCTAGGAGTGACTTGGTAAAATGACGATATTAGCCGCCACCCAGCAAGTTGTTCCACTTGCTAGTGGACGACATGGGACCCACAAAAATCCTGCGGCGTACGGCCCACCAGCATCGGCCAACCGTGGGCCCACGGTCGCAACTTGACAAGCCCAGGGCTCGGAGGCTCGCCGTTGAATCTAGCCCGTGGGTCCCGCCACGTCAACTAGACGGGTCCAATTCTGAGGAAGCCCAGCCACTTATAGGTAGGATGGCAAAACCGTGAATTTGGAAAGGAAGAGGGTTATTTAGGGAAATTTCGTTGAAAGTGAGGAAAAATCCTCGCTGCAGCTTTCGGAAGAGGCTGCCTCCTGGCTGGCTTTGCCCAATAGGAAAGAGGGATCACCAGGTGGTGTTAAATTTGGGCCGTATCTGCTAGAGGACGAATCCGACGGCTTAGATGGGTCCCAAGTCACGTGAGGGTGTGCTTGGATGGGACCTACATGTGGAATGTCAACCGTGAACTGGTTTTGTGTACCAGACGTATACGGAGAAGCAAATTTCTACTTTTTAAGCCATGTTTGGCAATGAAAATGTTTGCAATACGGGACAAACGAATGGCATGATTTTCGAGGAGTTACGCGAGAGCCATGTGATGATGTATCAAATGGATATGTTTTGTTTATTTATTTATTTTTGTTTGATTTTGCAAATGGCTCCCATGTTTCATGTTGGCGCATAATTTTTAATTTTACACACCATATCACATGAACTATTATCTGGTAAAAAATTAGACAAAAATTAGCTTTATATCGTCGTAATTAAATAGTTTTTTTAAGAAAAATTGTACCTCAATAAGAGATATTCTAAAAACAAATTGTACTTAATCAAATATATATAACGTCATATAGCTATTTTGGACATTTAATTTTCCACTAAATAATATTTAATTAAAAGTTTAACTTTATTTAAAATTTACTTGATTTGAAAGTGTTTAATTTTCATTTAATTTATAACAAAAACTAATACATACGTTGCTTGCGTAACAGTTAAAAAAAAAAGTTCAAAATAGTGTAATATGTAAAATTAAAAATTAAAAACCAACATAATATTGAAAGTATAAATTAGAGATCATATATGAAATTTTTTTTTCTTTTAATAAATGAAATAGACATAATTGATGGATGTTTTTTGCGAGCTCGTCTTGTGGATCATTACTTTTTGTAATCTTTATTTTAATTGCAAAATTCCAGAATAACTTCATGCCACTTATTATCAATTCTGATAATACACACAAAAAATTAAAAGCGTTGTTATTTTTTTTTTTATTTGGTTAATATGTTGATGCCATGTTAAACTCCACTACATAGCATTAAAAAAAAAGTAATAAAATTTAGGTGATGATTGAAAATCATGTACTACTATTAGAATATTTCTTTCAAACTTTACTACAGATTTTACGTTTTAAAAAAAAAAAAAAAAAGAGCAGAAGTATTTCAGCTCAAAACTTCGATATTGTATGGTTGTAGACATATCCGACGGTTTCACACTTGATTAATTATTTAAAAAAATCTCTATACTCTAGTTTTTTTTTATTTTTTTTAAACCATAATTATTGTGTAAAATCAAGAATAATGAAACCTTATATTTGGCCTTTTAATATCGGGAAGTTATATGGATGGTACTATTTTAACCTTTAAATTAATTTTTCAGCAGTCTGGTCTAAAACTCTATTCTAACTGTTAGATCCGTTTTTCAACAATTTGATCTGAGACTTGTAACAGTTTTGTGTCATATGCTGTAAAGTTTTAACACAAACAATTATAAGACTTGTTTACTTCATATAAAAGAGAAAGAGAATATGAATAGTCATTTTCTTTTTCTTTTCGATCACGTGTTTACCTATAAAATGAGTAATGCAAATTTAATGGGCCCCACATTATAGATGGGATGAAAAAAGAGAACATCAATCTTTGCATCACTTTGTTATTGAGTTTTTGTCAAAAAAATATGAATGTCAAATTGACCTACTTGTTTGTTTACAAGTTTATTTTAAACTAAATTGTACTTTTTTCATCATGATTTTTGTCTTTTTTTGAAAAAATTTTTTTGTTTTTTCTAAATTTAGTAAATACTTGAAGAGGAATTATATTGTTTCCAATTATACCATCTAATTGATAGATAAAACATTAAGAAGTAAATCAGTGATCCTCTTTTATATTCATACTTTTTTTTTTTTTTTAAGGTAGCCCTTACTTTCTGTTTCAATCTAATTAATTTTCACATAACATTCCTTCATTGTATGTGAAATGAATGCACCCATAGGTCAAACAAGGTTTAATTTATTACCATAAATAAATATTAATGCCAAACAGGGCACTAAGTAGATACAACTCTCAATGAACAAAAAAAAATCACGTGCGTATTGTATCACAAATTCACAATTGTCTTCTACATCATTTTTTACAAAAAATAAAAAAAAAATAAAGAAATAAGAATAATAATAATTGTCTTCTACATGAAACAAAACAAGATCAACGGCTGAGATTTGATCATAGCTGCTTCCTCGTTACCCAGGGATTAGTATATAATGATCATCTCTCCAACCTCTCTGTTCCCACTTCACTTTCGAATAGTCTCTCTGAAGAGATCTGCAAGACCGCCCAATTCTCTCTCTTCTCTTCCTTTCTCCTCTGTCTCTCTCTCTCTCTCTAAACCAACTTCGGAAAAACCAGAACCAGATCGATCGAACCGTGAAAAATGCTTCTGCGAAGCTCTTCAACGCCGGTGCTGAATTCATGGCTTCCACACTCGAAGGACTCGTCGTCGCCGGAGCCGGAGACGCTCCACCAGATCCCCTGGAGCCGCTCCATAATCTCTCTCTCCGTCTCCTCCTCTTCCTCCTCCATGTCGCCGAATCCGATCGACTCGACGAGGAAGAAGATGACTCGCGCCTTGTCGGAGTCCGATCTCCGGGACCTCGCGGTTCCCAAGAAGACGCCTTTGGACAGAATCGTCGACGGATTCTCGGTCGAAGAGGAGGAAGAGGAAGCGGAGAGAGGCTTCGGGTTCGGCTGCGCTCTGGCGACGACGTCGTTTTTGGACGGGGAGTGTGAGGTTGGGGCGAGGGAAAATGGATTGGTGAGCGTTCTGGTTGGCGGCGGAATTGGCGGCGGAGGTGGCAGGATCTGCGGCGGAGGCGGAGGCGGTGGCGGTGGCGGTGGATCGGACGGTGGAGACGATGGGACCTCGGGGTTTTGGGATTCGAACAATGGGAATCACATCACGGACTTGTATTATCGGAAGATGATCGAGGCTAACCCTGGGAATCCTCTTCTTCTTAGCAATTACGCCAAATTCTTGAAAGATGTAAGCTTTTTTTTTTTTTTTTTTTTTTTTTTTTTTTTTTTTTTCAAATTACGCAAGTTTTTATGTGTTTGTGTGTGTGTGTGTGTGTGTGTGTGTTTATATGCATCTGAACGTGGTTTTGTGAATTTGGAATAGGTTCGAGGGGATTTTGTGAAAGCGGAGGAGTATTGTGGGAGAGCGATATTGGCGAGCCCAAATGATGGGAGTGTTCTTTCCATGTACGCAGATTTGATATGGCAGAGCCAGAAGGATGCTTTAAGAGCTGAGACATACTTTGATCAGGCTGTTAAAGCTGCCCCAGATGATTGGTAATGCTCTTCTTCTTTTCGACATGCTTAAAAGTTTCATCCATGGTGTTATTGTTGGTCTTATGAGAAAAGTTTGGGATGTATATAATAAATATATATGTGAGTGCGTGTGCACATATGTACACACATATAATCACAATTCCCATAATTTTAGTTTGAGAACGATTATCGTGGTGTTATATTTGTATATTTGTGTGCGTACTGATACACAAATATAACCACAATACCTAAACAGACCCCATAATGTTTGTGAAACTTGAATAAAGATGCCTCCTTATCCCAAAAGGCAAGATTTTAATGTTTACAAAGGATTTTAAATCAGAAACTCTCATTATGAGTTGTGGCAAAATAGTTGCTGGAAAGCGATAAGGTTTTTTAAATATAAGGGTCTGTTTTGGTTTCAGTTGAATTAAAGGGTACTAGTGAATTGTTAATTGATTTTAGTTTTGGTGTGGATGGGTGCAGTTATGTTTTGGCTTCGTATGCTCGGTTTCTTTGGGACGCGGAAGAAGAGGAAGGCGAAGATAAGGAGGAAGAGACCAACATGCTATCACCACCCAATATCTTTCATGGAACTCCTCGAACTCCACCTCCCTTAGCTGCTGCTTCTTAAGCATTTCTCCTTTCTGCTACTTTCTCTTGTATAATAGTTTGCCCAAACCTTTCTTGTTTATATATCTCCCTCCTAGACCTTTTCATCAAAATTTTCCGTGCTTAGTTTAGCTGAGTTGTATAATTAAGCGGTAGTATGATTCAGTTTTTTTCCTTCTTTTGTAGAAGAAAGTAAGAGTGAATAAGAGATGTACAATATGTTGCTCCGTTCTGCTCTCTCTCTCTCTCTCTCTCTTGTTTGGGACTTAAATCTCTGTTAGTTTTCTCTGTCTCTCCCTTTGGCCCTCTACTCAAGTGCTCTAGTGAAATCAACTTCTCGGGATTGCCTAAAAACAATATCTGAAAACTTCGAAGGATTTGTTTTGTCCTAAACCAGAAATGAAAGATATGTCAAATGGATTTAGTTGTTTAGAGGAGCCAAGGAGAATCCTCTGTCTCACTTGCATCCATTTATGGCGGTAGCGATAATCATCTTCCCTAGTATCGGACAAAAATAGACATGTGAAACTATATCAAAGGATCTGGGTGCTCCTAAAACGAGATCTGAAAACTTCATCGAAATATTTGGTTTTTGGGAGGGACGACGGATGACAGACGACTCCTGTCCTTCTTCCAGCGGTTGACAAATTGATCGGCATCTATGGCCTTGGCAAGTTGATATGGTAAATCTCAAAGAGGCAACAACTAAAAAGGGGGGGGGGGGGGGGGGGGGGGGTGGATTGTGGTGTTGTGTGGAGAGAATCTGGGTTAATGTTTTCATGAGTCTTGCTTTGCATTTTTCGGCCTTTAACTATTCGATAGCTGTACAAAATCTCTGTTTGTACAGGTATGTAATATGTCAAAAGTCGAATTGGAGGGACGCAAAAAGAAATGGAAAAAGGACGCAGGATCCCGGTCCGTTTCTGGGACATGGAGTAGCTTAGACCCCGTTTGGTATTGTTATGAAAACATTTTGTAATGAAATCTAATGGTTTTCAATATAGGTGTTGAAAATGATTTTAAAATATCGTTTGCTTTGTTAAAGTCAGAAAGCAAAAATAAAAACAAAAAATCGTTTTCATTTGTTGCTAAGGGATGAGAAAACGAAACAAAGTCGTCTTTTCCATTTCTGTTTCCATTTTCTAATATTAGAAACATATCCAAACACAACTTATTTTTTCTCAGTACTCAAACAATTTCTCTAGAAACACAATCAAGTACAATTTCAAAAAATATCTCAAAATGACTTTCAAAGCATTCTTATTTCTATTTTATATTCATTTTCAAAATGCTTCCAAATGCTTGCAAACGAAAGTTTCAAGTATTTCAGCATTGTGGCTATAATAAGCTGTCAATCATAGATGACTTGGAGCAATTATTCTTCGTTGTCAATTATGGTTTATTCAAATGAATTTCTTGGGTGGTTATAGACATAGTCTCGGATTAATAACATACTTAAACTCTACAAAAATATACAAAATATACAAACTTCGAATCTCCACATCCTAGGTTAAAAGAAAAAAAAAAAAAAAAAAATTTCTTGGACATCGACAAAGTCTCGACTTCTTGACTAAATTGAAACATTTTATTAAAGATGGAACAAATGTTGTCATTAAAACTACAATAGGAACCTTATAAATTAAATTTCATGGTGGTTCATGCTCCATAAAAGATGGAGAATCTTTCCATGAACCACTAGCATTGTACTGAATTCAGAGAGATTTTGTCTCATCAAAGCCAGGCTTTGGACTAGACTAATAAATAGGTCTAATCTTGGGCACCCAAACCTCTTGATTTTGGTAGCCTGACCGCAACAAGAGGGTTGACCATTCCTTGCGAATCTCTGCCCAATCCCTGGCCTTCAACAAAACCCATTTTCGCCATCATCTTCGATCCGAATCCTTTGGTATGCTTTTCAAAAGCTCCAAGTCTTTGAGGCTTGCTTTTTAGCGATCTACTACTTGCGGGATTGCTAGGTGAAGGTTTGTCGACGTGTTCGGAGAAATCCATTCCCAACCCGAGTGATTTAGGCCGTTTGATCACTTCAATGGGCTCCGCGATACCTTTACCCTCTTTTCCCAAGCCTCCACCTTCGACGAAACCCATTTTGGCCATCATTTTCGATCCGAAACCCTTTGTGTGTACCTCGAAGGCACCAAAGTTTGCCGAGCCAGCAACCTCCTTATTTTTACTACTCAAATTTGTCTCCGTTGAATCAATGGTTGTAACCTCGACCGTTTCTGATTGCATCACACCACTAGATACAAACGAGACCGGTTGACTAGTATATGACTCCCTTGTACCATTTTGTCTGTCATTGGATCTGCCATGACGGTTGGCTGACGATGCCTTCCTTTGCTTGATGCCTGCCGTGACGGTGGACTTTCTGTTTGGGGTTTTGACCACCGGAAAATCAGCATCCCCTGAGCCGGATCCTATAAGCTGAAATTTCAAGATGCCCGTCAAATTTCCGTGAAGAAAAGAAAAAGAAAGAATGCCTCCCTGGTGTTGAGAATTCAAACCTTTTCCAGACGAACTCTATCACTAGAAGATGGCATGCATGTTTGATGAGTTCGTGTCACGGTTATAAACCTGGAACCGCAAAAACATAAGACAAAAAATGGTTCAGTTCTGCTTTGAGCATCAACAATATGTTAACTTTAAAGAAACCAAAAGGAATTGTACCCTTTTTTGCCAGAACCTTGGAAACCACTTCGCAAGCGATAAATTGTGGCTAACCGTCGTACCTAAAACAGTACAACAGAAAAAATGAATCCTCCGAAAATCTTTTCTTTTTGATGAAAACACAAAAGGATCAAGATAAAGCAATAACTTCCACAATGCCAATTAAATTATATAACAAAGTTGGTTTGAGTAAAACCAATGCTAATTACAAGGAACCAAATCCTTACCTGGGAACAATCACGGGAATGCATAGGTTTAAAACAATACATATCTACTCCACCCAAAACAATCTGCTCCAATTTCTACAATCCAAAACAGAAAACGGTAAACTTTATTTATTTATTTTTTTAAACCACATAGACGAACCAATCACACGCATTGATCAATTTTCCGAATTCTATAAAAGAGTTCTTACTCTCTAAATGTTCCACGTATTTTACTGACCATTACAGTTTTACTGGAAATCTTACCAAAGGCAATAACATTATGCCACCTTTTCCTTACCAAATTTATTTTCTCAAGATCAACACCACGGCATAGCATTCTCTCCCGACGTTTCGTAGCGATCGTTTCTTTACGATGTTTCTTTTTTTCACCTGAATACATGTGAATCAGAAGTATATCAAGTATCAGTTGGAAAAAAAAAAAAAAAAGCATGTGAAAATTTTTTAGTACTCACATAAGAAATTCATGTTAATAAACAAACATATGCTAAGCAACTCATCTGGAAAGTATCTAAGCAAACTTATACCAGGAAATTTCTTTGAACTTTTACTCTTATGATGTGAATCAGAAGTATATCAAGTATTGGTTGGGAAAAAAAAAAAAAGCATGTGAAAATTTTTAGTACTCACATAGGAAATTCGTGTTAATAAACAAACATATGCTAGGCAACTCATATAGAAAGTATCTAAGCAAACTTATACCGGGAAATTTCTTTGAACTTTTACTCTTATGAGCTCCCAAGGGCCAAGATTGAGGGAAGCGAGCAACATGCTTCTTTTGGGCAGAAACTAGTTTTCTCGTATCCTTTACGAGCATATACTCATCTAAAGGTGAGGACCAAGAATCTCGTGCAGCTGAACTGCATTTCGGCCTAGGATTCATTCCATACTCCCTAGATGCTTCTTGAAGAGCAATTCCACCCAACTTCTTTACAGTCCCATCAACGCCACTGCTTGACGAAGTATCTTCGTCATCTGACTCATCAAGTTCGTGCTCCACCAACCATTTTGTATTTAGAATATTGTCGTGCCCGCCAATCCCCTCTAGATAATCTTCTACAACCTCATCATCAACATCAGAATCACTATCAGATGTGTCTTCGGAGTCACCACTTTCAGACGATCCACCTGTAGACTCTGACTCTGGACTTCCTTCATCCACCGGTTCCCCATCTTCCTCCCCATCACTTTCCTCATCAGATATGTCTTCAGTGTATAGTTTCATGCCTCCAAACGACAAAAACCCAGAATTTCTCTCTGGAGACATCACCATTGCACGTGATTCTTTGGCCATAGCAACACCATTATTGTCATTATTTGTCTCCTCGGCATTCATTTCCTGCTCAGATGACAACGAGTTTAAAGATGGCTCTTCTTCCTCTTCCATTTTCGTTAAGGAAGCTTCAACACCACTCGGAGTTTCCTCAAGTTCACCGGAAAACCCCAATCCTCTATGGGAGTCGTCACCCAAGGCAAAACCAGAACTGTAGTCATAAGAAAAGGCCATCTCTGGGGACTTTGAAGATGACGTTTGATCTACATAAGCAAATATCTGGGCGTCCTTGGAGTCAACTAAAGCAATAGTCTCAGAACTGTTCAAATTATTATCTTCATTATTGCTTTCAAGACGAGATTCCGGCCGCAAACACTCCTGTCACAAGATAACAAAATAATATCAGCCCGCGGTGGGTTTTTTTAATTTTTAATTTTTTAATTTTCTATGTAAATCAATTACAAGGTAAGGAGGATAAGGTATCCTCGCATATTAGGACAGAAACAAAAACCTGCAATAGTATTGGAAGTTAGTTTTCCTATAGTTTCTAATGCAACATAAAATTGATGAACACTTCAACAACCATTTCCCAAACGTGGGAAAAAGAAAGTAAATATGAGTCGAGAAAATAATTCCCTCTCTTTCATGTGTTTTCAAGCCAACACAAACTCAAAAGCTCGTTCAAGTGAAAAAAAAAAAAAAAAAAAAAAAAACTTCGTTCTTTTCTTTTTGCTTTTTTCTCCCCCAGCTATTTGCTATCGGAGCAAACAATTCTCCAATATGATAGTTGAACAAAAAAGAAAAAGCTTTAAGCACTACAACAGACCTGAAGATCAAAGGGAGGATATTGGTATCCGAAAGAGTTCCCCGAAGATTTTCGAGAACTGCTTTTAGGAGCAGAGGCTGCTATTTTTCGATCTAAACTTCCAGATTTTGACCCAGATTTTTTCTTACTCGCACTCCCACTTGGATTCTTCCCTGAAATTTGAAAGCAGAAACAAATTAAACAAAATGGAAACAATTTAATCCACGCCTCAAACCCTTAATGCCCATGTTTGGTAGTTCAGAAATCGTAAGAAAGAAACCAGAAAAGCTGAAAATGTTTCATCATTCTAGCCAGCTGCACAACCACAAAAGCAGAAAATATTAAAAGCTATTTGCAACAAAATTATCAACTTAAATATCATGAGCAAAAAATCTAATTCTAACATTGCTGAAAAACAAATAAAAACTTCCAATTTTCCTCTGGTTCCCCAAACGAAAAATCTTGTAAAAGTCAGAAAGCTAATCACTCATGTTCTTCAAGAAAGAATTGACGGAACCTCGAGACAAAATAGGCGTAGAAGACCAATCGGATAACAATCCTCCTTCAACGAACAGAGCCCCTTTTACAGCAGATGAAGAAGAAGGTCCCGAGCCTTTTCTTCTCCTGTTCTTACTCTCATTGCTGTTGTTAGGTTTTCCCCGTCCCCTTCCCCTTCCTCTTCCTGGTCCTCTTCTTCCTCCAGCCATGGATGCCCGGATTCCACCAGAAAGAAAACCTAAGAAAAAAATCCATGACTGACCAAAAGATAAAATATCAAAGAATTTTTATTTTTCTTCAAGGCAAAACCCGACCTTTAAATAGAAATTTCTAAGACCTAAAGAATGATAAAAGTAAATGTTTCGTAGGGATAGCTAAATAAAGGCTAGCATCAACGTTTTCCAAAACATAAAAAAATGGCTCTCTTAAATATCAACATTCAAGAATAACAGGAAGATCCTCATGACAACACAACAAAACTTCTATAAGTTGAAAACTGCAATTATCCCATTATCTGCCAAGAGAAGTACCCCGAAAATAAAAGGATTGCCATTAACATGTCTCTTTCTTTGATTAAAAGGTGAAATATGCCCATACATATCATACGTAACAAAAAGACAAGATTCGTTTCATGTTCCAAAATTAAAAGGAAACAACCCGAGGAAAAAGGGAAATCCGAAAGACGAGTTTGGGTAAAAAGAAATTTGAGAAATTACATAGAGTAGAAAACGTCTAGCTTATACATGGAAATAAATTGGAAAAACCTTTGATAAGTTGCAATGAAAAGAAAAACAAGTGAGCTCTTTATTATCATTGATACCTTCAAAAAGGACAAATATACTTTAAAATCTGCATAGCAGGCTAAGCAGGGGAAGTCAAATATCAATACAAGAGATATTTTCAGCTCGGACTTGTGACGATTAGAATGAAATTTTGAGTTGTTAAATGTACGAAATTAGTATAAATTCAAAATCCATTAAAAGACATTTTATATCAGCTTCCGTTGCATATAAAGATGATATAGGACGTTTAGAACACTAAATACGTGGACAAAAGGTCTGTCCCCAAAGTAAATAGATTAGATACCTTAAAATATTATCTGCCACTTACTGCTTACATGCAGGAATTTGTATACATATAAAAAGTAGTCTACTAGTTAGTGAAAAGAAAAAGAAGTCATTACATACAAAATAGAACTTAGTGCATCGAGATTCATGAGGATGATGTGGAAACACAAAAACGAGTTATGCTTTTTCAAAAAGCAATCAAGTTTTCATTGAATAGCATTTACCCAACTAAACAAAAACTCAGGAAGAGGTTATATTGAAACATGGAACACTTGAGGTTCTGCTTGGTAAGAGGGAGAGAAAATAGGAAGGACGGAAATTTATATAACTTAGGTAAGGAAAATGGAGAGGAAGGGGACAAGTAACTTTCCCTTAATGTGTTTGGAATGGATTCCTCCAACTGTCCTACAATCCTTCCAACTTCAGAAGGATCAAAATTGGAGTCTCGTAGAGGATTTCAAATCCCATATCCAATTCATTCCCTTCTCTAATCCCTCATGCCAAACAATCAGAACTCTTAAAATCTATCCTTCAGTCCTCCCATACCTATCCTTCCTTTCACATTTCTCCCAGATCAAACATTGCCTTAATGTCCAAAATCCAAGGTAAACAATACAGTAATAAATTCCCTAGTATAGAACACACGTCTTAAATTGAAATGGCCCTAGTAAATGACCAATTCAAGCACTGATAAAATGAAGCATAATTGGTAAGAAAGAGTTTGATTGTTCCCAAGCATAGAGTCATTCGTTAAAAAGAAGAAGAAGAGGGTGCTTTTGAATTGCCCACAAACAGGTAAAGAAAATAGAACAAAGTACATTTTACCCGAGAATAAAAATGCATAAAACGGAATTTTATATACTCCAATATGGTTAAACAAAGAGAACATAGACATATCATGAAATATAGGTAATTCAAGGTATAAACTATAAAACAATAAGGACCCCGCTGGAGCTAGCTCAGCAGGTTGGGGGAGGTTTGGGTGGGGGCTTTCAAGTTCAAAACCTGTTAGTGTTGTCATTTCTTTTTAATAAGTGCATACCAAAAGAGAAAGAAGTGAATAGTATTTTTACAATAAATAGCAGGTTTTAAAAACATTTGGAGTAAATAACAGTAAATAGCACTGTTATTTGTTATGAAAATTTTAAAATCTTGCTGTTTAGTATTTACTTCCGTTAGTTTTGTAAAAATAATATTTACTACAACTTCTAAGAATATAAATGTATAAATGTATACATATATATATGTATATGTATAAAGATATAATATATATATATATGGATATGTGTTTGATTGACAATTTCTAGAGTAAAATTCAGTTATTCTTATGTTTGGTTGACCAAAGACTTAGAAATTACTATGCCTATTCCACCAAAATGCTTGAATTAAAACATTCCTAAAGTGAACCACTAGAATGACCATTCCATTCCAAAACTAATCTTAATCAAAACGTTCTAATATTATCCTTTAACCATAATTCCATTCCAATGACTAACCAAACATAATTATAGTAAATGATTTCAATACTAATTTCAATATTCAACCAAACAAGAGAACTAGAACAAACCACTAAAAAGAATATTCCTACTTTAATTCCATCATATTCATCAAAGTTCGATTTTTCAGATCAATATCGCGAAGATTTCCCAGATAACATAGAGAATTAAAAAAAAAATAAAAATATATAAAAATAATTGCATAAAATAAGCAACAAAAATCCTAACCTGAGGCTGAGAGAGAAAGAAGGGAAACACCCAGAAACGAAGAAACCGAGGGATGTGAATAGTGACGGCGTTGACCGGCGAGGCTGGTTTAGACGGCGGCGGGGAGAGAGGGAGAGAGAGAGAGAGAGAAACGACGGTGAGAATTAGGGATTGTGGGGGGGGTGGCGGTGGGATGGGGGAGAAATGGAGAAACGACTGTGATTGACAGAGAAGGAAGGAAGGGAAGGAGAGAGGCGGTGTCGTGTAGAGAGATGTGAAAGATTTGGGCCTTCCTCCTCTTCAAACGTCCAGCCCCACTCTAAGACGATTTAGCCCAAAATTCTATTAAATTATTTCATATATATATAAACACACGCACACACACAAAATAAAAGGGAAAAAAAAACTATTCATAAAAAAAAGGGAAAAAAAAAAAAACCAAATAGTATATATGATGGTATCATAGAATTTTTAAAATTTTCAAAATTTTCAATTTCATTCTTTACGTAATTTGTAGACAAAAAAAAAAAAAGTGGAAAAAGATAAAGATATCCTTAATTTGACCGAATTTGTTTTTGAAATTTTTTTTTTCCTGTAAAAACATGAAACTTAAAATCTTTTGATTTGTTTGAAATTTGATGTCTTGTTTTAGGGTTTTTAGTTTTTTTTTTATATGTATAAAATATCTTTAGTTACTTTTTTTTTCCCCCCTAAAGAAGTTTAATTAACTATTGAATGGTATTTATATAGTTTCATGAATTTTTTCCATAATAAAAATACACGAAGGATGAGATTGAAATAAGTTTTTCAAATTAAAAGATACTTTTGTAGTTTCCTAAATGGAGGGATAAATTATAAAATTATTAAAATTAGAAATAAAATTAAC
>JAFMPE010046433.1:886-17695 GCA_024759925.1 Ficus religiosa | reverse complement strand
GAAATAAAGCCCATTTCCTATCTCCTAGTTAGAAGCTAAAAAGACATCGTTTTTTATGTTTGAACGGTGGTTTATGACTTGAATATTTGCAGTATGAAGAGGTTTTTAACGAAGTTTAATTTACATTTATCTATAACAGCCTATATCTAGGTCCTGGTTCGACACGTTAGTTGCTGTTCGATGACTTCTGCGGCTTGTTTTTATCCAACATGTGATACTCATCATTCCTTAAATTTCCGGAGTTTTCAAGCCAATATATTTCCAGGCTAGTCATTTGATTCAGTTTCACCAAAGGGGTCCGTTCACTGTTCTCGACTGTTGTTCTTGTGCAGTATGCAAGGATAGCAATGGGGTCACATGGGTGGATGACAGCAAGGCAACTAACGTCGATGCGACATACATAGGACTAATGGGTCTCAAGGGACAAAAGTCTCTGATTTTACTTGGTGGTGTTGCAAAGGTTACAATAAAATCCCGTGATATTTTGTGATTTAACAAATCAAAATCCTAATGTCACACTTTTCTAAAGTGTTTCTGCGAAACCTGGATTAAACATTGAGATACAATGGGATAGACGACCTTGTAGTCAATGATTTTTTTTCCCTTTATTTTGCAGGATTTAGATGGGCAAGGATCTAATGGTTTTGAACGGTTGGTGGAATCACTTAACCATCACAGATGTGTGATTACGGTACATGGTCTTATTCGAAAGTTAATGTTAATATTCAAAAATATGTTCTTCGTCCTTTTTTTTTTTTTTCTTTTTTCTTCTGTTGCCCTCATTGAATTCTTTGTTATCTTGCATGTTCATGACATCTGTGCTTTCTAGTTCGGGTCTTCAGGAACGCTGATTCAGAGGACATTGTCTGATCATGGTCTTCAAATTCCCTGTTTAAAAGCTACGAATATGGTAGAAGCTGTTAACTGCGCAAGAAGGATGGCAAAGCATGGTTAGTAACTTAGTTTCTCGCAGGCTAGACTAGTTGTTAGAAACTTGCTACATTGTCATTTAGCTTATCTCAGCGTCTTTGAATTATTGGTGATACACGGATATGTGATGTACATCATGTCTTATACAACAAGTTATGACTCATACTCTTTCGTATTTCTGACACCACGTTAGCAGTTGCTTCAACAGTATATATGTTGCAATAACAAGATTCGTTTGACATTACAGGTGATACCATTGTACTAAGTCCAGGTTGCGCGAGCTTTGATGAATTCAGAAACTTCGAGCACAGAGGGATGGTTTTTCAGGAACTTGCCTTTTCATAATAGTAAGTTCTCACTTCGCTAGTTATCTAACTTGCACACATTTAAAAGCTGTTTAGAGCATTCTAGATGTAATGACTGGTAAAGAATACTCATTTTGGTAGTGCTTTTGCGCCTTAAGCACAAGCGGGAAAGCAGGAAACGCGGCTTCAACAGTGTGGATTGTCAAATCTTAGAGTGCGACCACTGGCTTCGCTGCTACTTCACCGTCTCCATATTGCCAACAAGCTGCTTTTACCACTACCATTGCCAAACCTTTTGTATAAAATTATTGACAAAGAAGAAATGAATCGTCTTCTGTTACGTGATCTGATCTGATAAACGACAGTTGACAAGTCGATTTTGCTAACATCTCTAAATCAGTCATAACGTCGAAAGTGTAGGGAAATAACCTAAGAATGACACCATGATATGCAAGATAACAAGAAAGGAGAAACACAGCAAGTTAGAGAAAACTATGAAAAACGACAATAGCTGAAGACCGATAGTATTTGAAGGAAGCGAGATCATTTTAAAGAACAACTAAAATACGAATAAAACAACTCTACAGCATTTGAAACGAAGCTACTCAATAAACAATAGAAATTAAGAAACCAGTAAAACGGCAACAACCTAAGAAAATAACAAAGGTATAAAACGACAATATCTCATGAAAACGGCCACAGCCTAAATATGCCAAAACGACAATTAACGAAAAGTACAACATGAAAAAATGACACCAAACTAAATGAACGACAAATTGATAAACAAATTAAAACGACAGTTGATTAAAACGTCAATTGATTAGAAAATTACTAAAACATAAAGACGAGAGCCCTACGAAAAAGACAACAAATCTGAAAAGTAAAACGACGGAGCTGAATAAAAACGGCAACAAGTAATACTATAAGAACAAGAGATGTACAAAAACGACATTATATTCGCTAAACATCTAGCATTATTTAAAAAAAAAAATAGCATTATAAAAAGAAAAAAAATGGATAATAGGTTAACGAAACAGGAGCTTGAAGAGAAATAGTTTCCGTTGAAAACGACATCATATTGGGAAAACAAAACACAAATGAAAACGACATTCAACAAACATCATTTTTAAACAACTATAGTTCAACAAAACCCCAAAATTTGTATTATCTAACAAACAATAACAAAATGAAAATAGCTAAAGAAAACGACAATTTATCAGTAAACATACATCATATCTAAGAACGATAACATTTCTAATGACTCCATAATTTATAAACGACGGAAAAATAATAAAAACGATGAAAGTCGCAAATCTTCCAAAAACAAACAAAAAAAAAAAAACAAAAAAACAAAAAACAAAAAACAGAACAAAACAAAACAAAACAAAAAAACAAAAAATAAAAAACAGAACAGAACAACAAATAAAATAAAATAAAACAAAAAAAAAGGAGAAAAAATTAGGTGGAGAGTCATGTTTGAGTATCTCTTTATAATTTTGTCCACTCTAATATTAAAGTTAATAATTTTAGTTTTATGAATAAAATTATCAACTTTAATATTACGATGAATAATACATAAATATAAGGAGATGTCAAATTTATGATATTTTTGCATATAACCCGAAAAAAAAGGGTCAATAGTTGGAGAAAAATACATTGGGTTTAGAAACAATAGCCTTTTTTTTTTTTTTAATCAATGAAAAAACACAGCTTTTAATTATATCATAGATATAATCTAACCATAATTTTATATCTAACTTAATATGTTGACTTAATATTCTTCGATGCGATAATTTTATACTAACTTTATTATAATGTGTTAAGTTAAAATTTTACAATCTTTGATAATTTTATACCTAATTTCATTATAATGTGTTGAGTTGAAATCCTCTAATCTCCTAGTTTCATTATAATGTGTTGAGTTAAAGTCCTCTTTTCTCCGAGTTTAAAAAAGAAAAGGACATTATATTTGAAGAAAAAAAAAAAAAAAACATAGAAACGACATTATCTATCAAGGGACCACCATTTCAAGGAAACAACCACAACATAAGGAAACGATTAAACGACAATAAATAATTTTATCCACGTGTACCGCAACAGAAACGACAATATTTCCTCCATAGCGGGATTCGTCGGCAGTCGGCTGTGTTTGGCAACCCATATCTTCTCGCGTGTCATTTCAAGATTTAGCAAGCAAGAAAAACACTTCTTCCAGACAAATCCAAGAACCCCACTTCAAAAGAAAAAAAAAAAAAAAAAAAATCACGAATATTCATTGCTTCTCTCTCTCTCTCTCTCTCTCTCTCTCTCTCTCTATTGAGGGGGCTGCAGTGGCACGTGGGTTTTGGGTGCAGGTATATTATTTACTTGTCAAAGTCTTCTTCTTTTGGTCTAGAATCTGCATAATCATAGGCTTTCCTCTAAAGTAACTTCATGTCCTTCCTGGGTTGTTCTTAGTTTTCCTGTTGCTTTCATTTGTACTTGGACTCCACAGGTTTGGTTTCTTCACCTCTTTTCAATATCTAGCAAATTTTTTTTTTTTAATGGGTTTTTCAAAATCTAATTGCAAACTGAATCCTTGAAATTTTTGATGTACTGGGCACTGGAAACTTCCATTTCATTTGTGATTTATGAGCTCCAATGAATAATGGAGGGACTGATTTAAAAATGTCAATTAAATATTTGTACCTTTTGGGTTATTATTATTAAAATTTGGCTTGCTTTTGGAGCTTCATTTTTTTTTTTTTTTTAAAGTACATGAGAGAGAACTATAAAAATCTGTATTGTTTTCAAGTTTTAAAGGAATGCAATGTATATTGTATTTTGTTGTACTCATGACCTCTATGGATTTACTCAAAATCAATAAAAGTTTCACACTTTTTTGTGTGTGTGTGTATGTTGCTCTAAATTTTTTCCTAGACAGTTCGCAACATTGGCTGGTAGATTCAAAATTAGCTTTCTATTTTGCTAAAATTGTTGCTATTTTGTAGCTAAACGCTAGAAATTAGGACTCGTGAAGGTATAGAGAAAAGAAGGGATCAAATGATATATATACACATTTTGTATTTTACATGTTTGCAAATCCTTTGATGGTTTTGGTTTTCATTGTAACATGTACATAACTTCTAGGGAGGACCTCAATTGATGTGAGATGGAATGAAGCTGAATTTTGAATATCAAGGTAATTTGCTTCATGATTATTTCAATGTGCATAGTCTCGTTTGCTTCTTTTTCTGTAACTTTTTTTGGAGGTCGGATTCAGGGGTGTTAGGTGTTTGTTCCTTGAGTACGCACTTGAAATCGTGTTGTTAGTCGACTCAACCTAACGTAGAAGTTATAATTCTTTTGCTTGGGATCTTTAGTTACCATGAGAACCTCAAAATAGAAGCTTCGGATCATCAAGTTAACAGAATCCTCCAAGCCGAGAATTAATTTGACTCTAAATTTTCTGATAGAAGCTTCGTGTTCTAGTGCTTCTAGTTAGTTAAATGTAAAACAATTAACCAAATAATTTCTGCATCATTACATCTAGGAGAATTTATTACATCCAAATATGTATAGTTTTAGAAAATCTGCTATAAAAGATGAGATTTCGTACTATTGGAACATTTGTTATGGATGTAGGTTTTGTTCTTGTTGATCTATATTTAGGAGAATGTTATTTGCTTCTGTATATAGATAAATAATAGAAAGTAATAGTCTTTTTGTGAAGAGAGCTTACCATGTTTCAATAGAGTCGGTGCAATGTAACTCATGGTCTCTTGTTTTGTCTTAGGTTATGAAAATATGGTTGTTTGCCGTTCCATTGGTGCATGTACGAAGAGTGTTGCTTGTCTGAGTAGCAATATCGAAACACAGATGGGTAGCAAGTTGTGTAGCGTGGTTTCTCAAAGGTCATACAGTTCGTGTTGTTTCCGTTTGCATCCCAGGAATCCGAAAACAAAATATACTCATTTGTCTGTCTCCAAGAATCATCCCTCTAATATGAGTCCGACATTCCACAAGAGCTTTGTAAGCTCTTGCTTCTCTAAAGAAAGGGGGAAATTATGGTCTTTGACGGTTAAAGATTCAGTTAGCGCTCCAGGGCTGCAGAGAAGACACCTTAAAATTTCATTAGCAAACACTTCTATGAGCATGAGGCTTTTGGTGCCCAAACAAAGGATATCTTGGCCGCCAGGTTGTGCCACTGGCGGTTTAATTGGCGGGTTGTTGGTTTTTCGTTTGAGTTCCGAACCTGTACGGGCCGAAGCAGCTCAGAGTGATGACGATAGCGAAGATGAATGCGATTCATCGTATGCCAAATTGTCACATGGAAAGAAAGTTTTCACCGACTATTCCGTCATAGGTGAGCGGCACGATTTAGCTGCCCTTCATATTGTCCTTTAATGATACTAATTATTAGAACTTGTTACAGGTGCTTCAGTTTCTGTATGATTGCGACAATTCTTGTGCATTGATTTCATTTCCTTTGGTTGTCAAACTGTAGATAATTGCTTCGTACTGCGCAGGAATACCTGGAGATGGAAGATGCTTGTTCCGCTCCGTTGCTCATGGAGCTTGTTTACGATCGGGCATACCAGCTCCAAGTGAGAGCCACCAGAGAGAATTAGCTGATGACTTGAGGGCTAGAGTATGTTATGCACACCTTTGTCACAGTGTGCCAGTTTCCAATTTCTTTCCTTGAACTTTTCTTATTCTTGAATGAAGAAGGCACGGTCCGTGTTCACGATTGCATTTGCATCTATTTTCTAAGAACCCAAAACCTGATTACTTGGTCCTTTTTATGATGTTTTCTTTGATCCTTCATCTTTAGGGCCTTTCACTAAATGAAATTAAATGGGAATTTGAAGATTAATGCAACGGGTCCCTGATATTTTCATCTTTCAATTTGTCCAGGTTGCAGATGAGTTCATCAAAAGGAGAGAAGAGACAGAATGGTGAGTTTTCTGATCTGTGCTCTCACTCCATTCTGATATGTTAGTGGTGAGTTTTCACTGTATTTCTTTCTACTAGTCATAATGCTTTCATGAACAATATCCGAAAAGCTGTATCCTACTTGCTGGTAAAACTATGGAACATAAAGAAGCATGACTTCTAGTTTCCGTGGATGACCTCTTGGCTGTGTTGGTCTAATAATATTGAGTAACTTGCAAGCTTGCTCTAGTCGATTTTCACTGTAAGCCGGGTTGTGAGCTTGGTTCTTGATAAATAATACAGATATCTCCAGTGTTGCAACTCATCTCCTCTCAGAACTTTAGATCGGGGCCTGATTTTATTACTGATGGACTTGCTCACTGCTCTGTTGTGTCACAGGTTTGTGGAAGGTGATTTTGATACTTACGTTGCACAGATAAGGAAGCCACATATTTGGGGAGGCGAACCCGAACTATTCATGGCTTCACACGTTCTTCAGTAAGTCGCTCTCTCTCTCTCTTTACACACCACACACACGTAGACCCGAGATAGAGGATGGAGAAGAGAGAATATAGATATAAAAGACATAACCAAGTAGATAAATAGAACCACTGGAGAGATGGAAACAAAACAAAAGAGAGAACAGAAGATTCAAGAGAAGAACAAGAAGTCCAGAGAAGCCGAAATTCCCTTATTTATTTATCAATCATAAACCGTGAATTCAAATTCCAATCACAAATCTATTATAGAGAAATCAGTTTAATAAGATACACGTCACTATATTCTAAATAATCCTAAGAGATAAATATTTCCACGTGATGCTTGCAGGATGCCGATCACAGTCTACATGCACGACAGGGACGCTGGTGGCTTAATATCTATTGCCGAGTACGGCCAAGAATACGGCAAGGAAAATCCGATTAGAGTACTCTATTATGGTTTTGGCCACTACGACGCTTTGCAGATCCCTGGAAAAAAGGGTGCCAAGCCTAGACTCTAAGAATACCTGTGTTGACAATGGAAATAGCGAAATAGCCGCATGAGTAAAACATTTCTTACATTCTAGTACTACACACATTTGTATCCTTCTCTATAATGATTATAAACCGAATAAAAAAGTTTCTTGTTGTTTTCAGTTACAGCAATCCTTCGCATTCTTAAAACCCGTTGTGGTCACCGTTATCTTTCATAGTCTATGCGGAGAGATGCAATTGAAGTTGGCGGGCCTAGGGATTTTGACACAAATTTCTGCAGTAGTGAACCCTAAAAGCTGCCGAGGAAGAGAAACTTACCATTTATTTTTTTGGGTGAATGATAGCACAATCTCTCTTAGCGTGCTTCATATGTCGAGAAATGTCCGTATTGAGTCATAGTTACTTGAATTGGGAGAAGGAGTGCGTCACTTCAGGTTTACCAAGGACTAATGATCACTGCACATGTAGTTTCGAAATAATATCCTTAAAAGCTACCAAGGAAGAGAAACTTGCCATTTTTTTTTAATTTTTGATGAATAATAGCACGATTCCTTTAAGCGCGATTAGAGGAACTTCACATGTCGAGAAAATGTCTGTATTGAGTCATAGTTACTTGAGAAAGGAGATGGAGTGCGTCACTTCAACTTCATCAAGGACTAATGATCACTGAACAGATAGTTTGGGAATACTCTCGAGTGCTTCCTATAGGATTAATATCTGACTTTGCCCTTTAAAGGGTTTTTTTTTTTTTTTTTTTTTTTTGGTTAATTTTTTTAATAGGACAGACAAGAGAATCAAATGACCAACCAAATTCTCAAAAGAAGGGTCCCTCTGGTGTTATGATATTTCTTTCAACAGAGTAGTTGAAAATGCACCATCTCCAATGATTTCTTATGGTCCTAGCTAGCATGATAAGAACATGAAGAAACTATTGGTGTGGTATTTATCTCAATTTCAATTAAATTGTATTTTTTCATGTCATTTTTTCTCCTTCGCTAAAAATCAATAAAAAAATTGTAATTAGTTTTTGAAAAATTAATCAACTCCAACTTAAAAATTAAATTTTCAACCGTCAAATCAAATACAAATTTTTTTTTTCCTTGGCGGGACTAAAAAAATCCTTTCAAAATGTGGGTTTTTTTTTTTTTTTTTTTTTTTTTTTTGCCTTCGGTTGGTGAATAATTCAAAAAGGTGTATATGGTCCCTCCTTGGTGGTGTGGTGGGAGGGGTGGTGCCATCTGGTCCCTTTGTGTGTTTTGTGTTTATGACTGTGTGGCTGTGGCCAACCACTCCACCTAGCTGCTGTTCCTCTCCTTTTTATTTTTATTTTTTCATTTAAAACAAATTAAAAGTAATTTGTTTTTTTTTTTTTTTTAAAAAAAACTTAGAGGTAGAGAATTCGAACTAAAAAATAATTACTTATAAGTGATACAAAAACATTAACGATACCCAGTTATGCTTAAGTGCTAATTGAATAGCCAAGCATGTACTCGGCTTCATATTCAATTTGTAGAAGTAAATAACATGGCAAACAAGTAATGGCTATTTACATTAGAACTCATGTGTAAGAGTTTTCTTCTTCTTCTTCTTCTTCCTTTTTTGTTTTATTTTATTCTATTTTAAGACAGAATGAAAGAAAAATGTAGCACATGAGGTCCAATGCAAAAATTTATTAAGTTGTAACTTAGCACCATTTGATTCGGTCTTTTCAGCAATGGTGCCTACTTTTGAACAAAAAAAAGGAATGTTCTTATACTTTTGAACTAGCTAACTTTCTCTTACGTGGATTTATTTATTTTGGATCGATGAGAAGCTTACGTGGATTTATTTATTTTGGATCGATGAGAAGAGACTACTAGTATCAAGATATACCTTTTAAAGGACTTATCTTTATTTAAATCTCTCACTCAAATATTACAAATAAAAAAGTGCAGAAAATAAAAAAGAACGAGAAAACATCCAAACAGACAACAAGGGAAAAAAAAAAAAAAACATTCAAAGGCAAACTGAAAGAGCCTAAAATAAACAAAAATCGGAAGTTTGCCGGGGGCAAAGAATGCCCCTTATATCCTTTGCTCATATATATATATATATTTTTTTTTTTTGGGGCAAAAAAAAAAATCTCAAAAGCATGTAGAATTATTCAAGTTTGCAGAGATGACAAAATGGCTTTCCTACAGAGTTCGAATATTTTCACATTTTATTTATTAAAAAAAAATTCAAGGAAAATTTTGTCTTCTTCTTTCCTTTTTTAAGTTCGAGTTCAACTTGAACACCTTACGAGTCTGTCTCTCTCTCATCTTGTGATCAATTCAAGATAATGAACGGTTTATTTATTTATTTATTTTTGCTAAAGAACTGCGAAATCTATTCAATCCTTGCAAATCATCACAAAATAATGTCAGTTGGCATCTAACATAGTTTTATATATATATATATATATTTTTTTTTTGTTTCATTCGAAAATGCAAATATTTTTGTAAGGTTGTAGAGAACATGTGTGTGTATTTACATGCAGAAAGGACGTGACTACGACCAAATGAAACAAATCTTGTCAAGCATATTTAAGTATAACAAACCAAATATATATATATTCACACAACATATATATATATATATACCGTCTGAATAACAACGATAAAACAGCATTTATATGATGATATATAAGACACAAAATCCCTCTTGTTCTTTTCTAGCTATATATCATCTGCCCTTTCACTATCAATTTTGAATTCTCAAAATCAGAACAGGACTTTCTGAAATAGCCTTTTGGGTTAGTGGAAACTGAAAAGACGACTCACGGAGCGCATTTTCTTCCCTTTTCTTTTTACAAATGATTTTTTTCTGACAACCCAACACTTGAAATTACAATGCTGTCCCCACCCAAACAACAAACCTTCCGAAGACCATCCCTTTTCCTATTTCCAATAAAATACCCTTTTCTTTTTTTATTTTTATTTTTAACCCATCTTTTGAGTTTGTGGACAACGGTCAAGTCGTACAAGATAGATAGAGAGAGATAAATGCCCTTTCTTTGTATTTCTTACACGTAAAGACTAAAATATCCCCCTTTCAAAAAAAAAAAAAAAAAAAAAACTGAAATACTAAAATATTTGTAATTTTTTGAGGGACAAGAAAGTAAATTAGATAATTGACTTGGTTTGTTCGGTGAATGAGTTTAGTTTAAGATTTTTAAATTTCAATAGTAATTTTTTAGAAAAGACAAAAATTTTTTTCAAAAAATACAAAAAACTTTTTAAGAAAAAAATAAAAATTATGATGAAAAAAGTACAATTTAATTTAGAATAAACTTGAAAGCAAATAAACCTTGACGAAATATGTTGAAATAAATGGAGTTGGTTATTTTAATGCATATGATGTAAACTATGAAAGTACTGTTTTACCCAAAAAAAAAAAAAAAAGAGAGAGAGAGAGAGTATAAATGTTCTGTACCACATGCTTTGAGAATTAAATTTCCTATTAAATTCAAGTTAATGGTCAATGGTTATTACAATATGTTACAATAGTTAGAAAAAAAAAAATAGTTTAAGTTGTCTTGTTCTTAATTTTGTTTGTTTGTTGCTTGGAGTATTATTTCTTGTGTGCTGATTAGAAAAAAAAAAATTACAAATACATCCCATCTTCCATTTTGTTATTTTATAATAGATATTCAGAGGTGGATTAAATAATGAGATTATTGAGGTTTAGGATTCAGTAACGAGGCACACCTCCTCACTAACTTTTCAAATTGCATTATGAATACCAGTACCCTTATTTTATAATTAATTAAATTTATATTACAAAAATAAAAAAAATCTGACTCGCTCACTCATGCATACAACATACATGTGGGATAGAGATGACGAGTTAGCGACTACTAGCTTAGCTTATAGTGACGTCGATTAACACCTTTCAGTTTACTTTCTCCACTTCTTTTTTAAATTATCTACCAATTAAAATCTAAAAATTCATTATTACTTGTTATACTCTTATTTATTATTTTCAAAAAATTTAATTGTACTCTTTATCTTTTTTATATTCACCAATCTATGAACAGCCCCCTTATTTTTTAAACATTCCTTTATTTTTTTCATCATTTATTGTTTTTCTTTTTTTTTTTTACTTTTTTTTAAAAATTCATTAATTCTTTTTATTTAAATAAGATTTAATGAAACTAATAAAGTTGTAGTTTTATATTTATTTTTTATGAAATTGTTTTTTGAATGCCGTGAATATATACATGCATATATGTATATAAATAAAGTCATAGATTATTTATCTTTATATCATAATAAAGTCGTTATATATGTATTGTAAGCTATTGTTTGTAACTTTTTGGTGAAAATAGTTGTTACAAGAGTAGTTGTACAGAAAAAGACAAAATTACAAGATATAGTATAATTTTTTTGATGATTCAATTTCTTATTCCATAGATTTTCTAAAATAAAATGAAAATGTTTTGTTATTCCATGTATCAAAAATAAGATGATTAATTTGTTAAGAATCCATTAAAATTTTAAAATAAAACTAATAATGTTTTTACTTTTTTATCTCCCAAAGAAAAATAAATATTTTTTCAACCTTCACAAAAAAAAAAATCAAGATTTTAAAACAAAAATTAAAACCTGGATATCTAAAAGATCATAATCATTGGATTAATTTAAAAAAAAAAAGAAGAATTTTAAGAAGAAAAACAATAAATGATAAAAAAAATGATTGTTTTAAAAAAAAGAAGGGGGTGGTTATTAATTGATTGGTGAGTATAAAAAGGATAAAGAATATAATTAAATTGTATGGATTTTTTGGGAATAATAATATGGGTGTAATGAGTAACAATGAACTTTTAGAGGGTGTTTGGTGAATGAGTTTAGTTTAAAATTTTTAAGTTTCAATAGTAATTTTTCAGAAAATGGGTGTAATGAGTAACAACGAGTAACAATATGGGTGTAATGAGTAACAATGAACTTTTAGAGGGTATTTGGTGAATGAGTTTAGTTTAAAATTTTTAAGTTTCAATAGTAATTTTTCAGAAAAGATTAAAAACTTTTTCAGAAAAAGACAAAAACCATGATGAAAAAAGTACAACTTAGTTTAAACTAAACTCATTACTAAACTAACTAAAAGTAAGTAAATAGATTAGTGTCAATAGGTACTCCCTTAGCTTATATGGTCTTTTATTTGCGTCCACTTATATGTTTCTTCAATATATTATAATGCATATTTAATTTGCATGATTTTTTAATTATTATGATATTTTATTTTAAATGAAATAAAATATTTTAACTAATTTTTCATGATCTAATTAAATGATTTAGATAAACATTAATAAAATGAACACTAAAAATACTTCTTAACAATTATCTCCAATGAAGCATTAAATTAATGCGCCAGTAATAAATTTCAATATTCAAGTAAAATAATTCTCTTCATGCTATCTTTTAATATTTGTTTCCATATAATAAATTTAGTGATAAATTTATACTAAATTTTAATATTTTATTTTACATATTAGAGTATAAAAAGTAAATTAAATATATTTTTCACATTTTTTTAACGAATATAACATTGCATATATATTTTATAATTGAACAAGAAAAGAGTTTTTTTTTTTATTTTAAGTAATTAAAATAATGGGAATTACTTAATTAAAAAGTAATTACTTTGTCAGAAAAATTCAAATTAGAGCCACGTTGGAACTCGCCACCTCCTCGAGAACTTCACTTCCATTTTAGTTCAAACTCAAAACCACGACCTTCTTCTTCTTCCTCTTCTTCAAAACTTGTCTCTCTGTTTTCTCACTCTCTGCAACTTCTCGTTGCAGAAAACCCATAATTCTCTCCCCAAATGATCAACACTGACCGCCATTGTTGAAGCTCTAACTTATACACCAATGGCTTCCTCATTGATCACAATCTTCTTCTTCTTCATTTTCTTCGATTCTTTCTCGCTTGCTCTGAACTCCGATGGACTCTCACTCCTCGCATTGAAAGCCGCGATCGACTCCGACCCCAGCGGAGTCCTCGCTTCCTGGTCGGAGTCCGATGCAACACCCTGTCGCTGGCCGGGCGTGGTCTGCACGCGCGGCCGCGTCACCGATATCTACCTCCCCAACCGGGGCTTCTCCGGGTACCTACCGTCGGAGCTCGGCCGTCTCGACTCGCTCCGGCGACTGGGCCTGGCTCACAACAACTTCTCCCGCCCCATTCCCGTCCACCTCTTCAAGGCCTATAGCCTCATCGTCTTGGACCTCTCGCGGAACTCTCTCTCCGGCCCAGTCCCGGCCGAAATCGCCGACCTCAAGTCCCTCCGACACCTCGATTTGTCCTCCAACCTCCTCAACGGCTCTCTCCCCGACGCCCTCGGCGACCTACAGAGCCTCGTCGGAACCCTGAACCTCTCCTACAACCGATTCTCCGGCGGAATCCCACCCTCGTACGGGCGAATCCCTGTCCCCGTCAGCCTCGATCTCCGCCACAACGACCTCAGCGGAAGAATCCCTCAGGTCGGATCGCTGCTGAACCAAGGTCCGACGGCGTTTGCCGGCAACCCTAGCCTCTGCGGATTCCCGCTCGAGACTCAGTGTCCGGAGGCTCAGGACCCGAAGCTCTCGGGTGGCACAACCGCCGGCGAGGAGGGGGATAACCCTCAGAAGCCTTTGAACTCGAACCCAAGCTTCAGCGAGGAGGTGACAGAAAGGGACGAAAATGGCGGCTCCGTGACGGTGCCGATAATCTCCGGCGTATCGGTGGTGATCGGCGCATTGTCGGTGTCCGTGTGGCTATTCCGGCGAAGCCGGAACAGCGGCGGCGGTGATGGCCAGGGTAAAAATGGGAGAAATGAGAGAAAATCGGAAAGAGGAGGTGATGACGTGGCGGAGGAGGAGGAGGGGCAAAAGGGTAAATTCGTGGTGATGGACGAGGGGTTCGGTTTGGATTTGGAGGATCTGCTGAGGGCGTCGGCTTACATGGTGGGGAAGAGCAGGAACGGGATTGTCTACAGAGTCGTGGCCGGAGGGGGGAAGGGATCGGCTGCGACACGGACTACAATAGCAGTCAGGAGGCTCAGCGAGGGAGACGTCACGTGGCGGTTCAAGGACTTCGAGGCAGAGATTGACGCCATCGGTAGGGTCCACCATCCGAACATCCTGCGGCTGAGGGCTTATTACTACGCCAAGGATGAGAAGCTGCTTGTCACTGACTTCATCCGCAATGGGAGCCTGTACGCCGCGCTGCACGGTAACACTCCTCTATTCTTTTTTTTTTTTTTTCGTGATTTTTTTTAAAAAATTTTTTGAAGAGTTCATGAATTTAATGTTGAATGTCTGAATTTTCGTTTAGGATCCCAATGCATGTGGCAGTTCTCTGCCCTTTGTGTTATTGAATGAATGTTACCATGTGCCCTGTTACATTGTAGGTGTCTGTGTGTTAATTTTTCGTATTTATTAGGTTTCAAATACGTGATTCTATAGCATATTTTTCTCGCAAACAAATACATCTTTAGAGAAAATAAGAAAAATATAAATACGTAATTACGAATCTTTAGCTATTTAGCAATGTTTTTAAGTAACTAATAAATAAGTATTGGTCTTAGAAATATCCTAACTGCAATTTTAAATTTGATGTTACCATAAAGTTTGAATCTTGAATCCTAAATATGTAAATAATAATAATAAAACAAATTGTCGTTTTGGGGCAAAGTTCCAACTTCATTTCTAAATGTCTTTTTTTTTTTCCATCAATTCAAAGGTAATTATCACTATTCATATTTTTAAATATTTATAATAAAGTTAAACTTTAAAAATCCATAATTTCAAACCGAAATAAGATGACTCTGGTGTCAAAATGCTCACAATAACGAGACAGACAAAACAAGATCAATTTTAAACTTTTGTAAAAACACATTTTAAATTTTTGCACTATTTTTTACATCGCAGAATATATTCCAACCTAACCTTCAAAACTCCGTTTGCAACGCAACTTTTAAAACTCCGTCTCCAAATGTCTCCCCAAATAGACTCTAAGTGTGCGTTTGGTTTGAGTTGAAATTTTTAATTTTGAGTTGGTTAACTTTTTAAAAATTAGTTATAAATTTTGTTGATTTTTCAGAAAAAGATAAAAATTGAGATGAAAAAGTACAGTTTAGTTGGAGTCAGACTGGTGAGCCAAACAAGGACTAAATGAGTTCTTAATTTACTAGTTGTAAACAGCCTTTTCATCCTTATTAGATAAAAAATTCTTGTATCATTTTTATTTTTCTAAATTTTTAGACGTAAAATAACAGGTTTAAGATTTTTGAAATAAATAGCATATTTATTATAAATAAATATAATTTTAATAAATATACTTTTTATTTCAAAGACTTTGAATCTGTATTTACTTAAATTTTTTTTTTTAAAGAATACTGCTTAACTCTCTCTAATTTTTTTAAATTAAAATAAGATCCATAATTTTATGTGTTGGAATTTGGATTCCGACCGTGCTGACTGCCACACTGATTATCCTTGTCTCATGTATTTAATTATATATGCCACACACCCCTCACGACACAAAAACTATTCTATGAGCTTATGTTTTTTTCCCCCCTCAAATTTTTTAAAACAAAAGATTCAGTAAAATTGACTATCTGTGTTGTTTTGTTATGTTCTATACTCTAACCTGTCATATTCAAATACAAAACACATATAGTAAAATAATTTTCACACAGTAACCTGCATGTGAAAGACAGTAAATATGCCCTTTTTTTTTTTTAATTTTTAAATTTAAATATTCTCATGGTGGCCAAAGTTTATCTGTGTTACTGCGGTTCTTTTTGGTATAAATGGGCTCTGTGTGTAATCATCTCCAGTTTGACACTTGCACCTTTCTCCATGATTAAAGGCACTTTTCTGACCTCCAAATGTAAAAAGGTCCTTGTTTTGATTTTTGATTTTTAATTTTTAATTTTTGATCTTTGGCTTTTTTCACTTTTCTATCATAGTGGAATTACAAGATTCACATGCAGAGATTGCAGAATCACTCATTTGAGTATATATTGATTCGGGACATGGAAATGTCTCCTTAATAGTCCAAAGCTTTAAAGCAATCAAGTACTAATGAGTTTCTTTTGGACACACACACACATATATATATATATATGAGTTTCTTGTAGATGGTGGTGAATTTCTGTATGGGAAATTAGGAATTTTTATAGTGGTGAAGGTACTTTTTTACTATCATTAGGAACTGTGTTTTAACCTTTAAATTAACTCTTTCAACTGTTGGATCTAAAATTGAGAACAATTCTATTTCACATGTTATAAATTTTTAATGCGGATACTTGTAAAACGGACAGTTGAAAAATGAATCTAACGATTAAACAAGCAGTTGCTATCGGTGGTGAAAAGTACCTTCACCGCCATAATTATTTGAGACACATTATAGCCTGTTGATCACCTCTTGTGGGTTGTGACCGTTACCTTTTGTTGAACAGCTCCACTGTTCATTTTTGGTTTAAATGTTTAGCTGAACATGATCAATAGTTTGATATAAGGTTACAACGGGCTCGATTTGTCCTTGGACTTTGGAGATGTTTATTCCCTAAATTTTAAAGGAAATTGGTCAACATATATATATATATATATGAATATGTTCGATCTCAACTTTTTAAAAGAGTTCTGTTCATGACTATTTGGCCCAAAAGTTTATATC
>JAFMPE010046322.1:269-15208 GCA_024759925.1 Ficus religiosa | reverse complement strand
TATAAAGGCATGCTTAGTTAAATGAATAATATATCACTTCCTCCATATTTGTCCTTCACGTATTTTTTTTTCTATCATGTAGTACATTTTTGTTTATATTATTGACATGTGGAATCAATGTTGTATAACATCTCTCACTTCTATATATATACAGATCAAGAGTAATTGAAACGTTGGGATTGACTTCTTTAAGATAATAGAAAATATTTCTACCTCATGTATATATAATTGAGTACTTATATTTTCTTGCTTAAATTATGATTTTTCGTTTTACTTACAATACCAAGTACAGTTTTGCTCCCCCTTTAAATGCCAAGTACAGTTTCTAAATGTTATTTAATGATCTCAAAAAAAAAAAAAAATCATTTACACTTTTATCTTATTACATGTCAGATCCCTCAACATTAATTCATCTGCGAGACGGGGGAGCGTGTCAAAGAAATGTGACTTGTAAATGGAGATGCCAAATAAGGTTTCCATCATCGATTAATGGAATGTGCGTGAAAGATCCTCTACAACAATTTGGTACTTGTGACCACTACATATCTTAAATATATGTTAAATAATTAGTATTCAGTACTGCTATTCAACTACTTATTATGTATTTGGCACTCACCTTTCAAAATGCATGATAAAGTATTGCATCTATTAGACTTATTGTTAAAGTGTCATGTATTGGATACAAACTATGTTTATCAAATTGCATCATTCATACATATGACTTTTGTGTTAAATTATTCTCTAGCGAACAGGCGTTGTGATGTCATCTTCTTTTTTGTTCCTTGGTTGGATTTGGGTGATATGAACCTTTTTCTTTTAAATTGCGAAATTTGATTAGAGGTATTAAAATTGCAATATGAACTGTGGATAATAAAAATTGTAAAATTGTATTGGAAACAAAAATTATAATATGTTTTTGGATGTTTGAACTTTGAAAGAAAAAATTAAAGAATAATTAAGAAAAAATAAATAAAATATTTTTAAAAGAATAAAGGGAAATGATAAAATAATTAAATGATTAAAAATTTTCAAAGCATATCACATAGGTTTTGAGAAATCCTACTTGGGCAAATTTGAGGGTAAGATCAAATACTAAAATCAAGGGTTTGAATCATATTTTAAATTTGAATTGAACCTCCATTTTTATATTCCTAAAAGCTGGTTTAACTTGCATCTCATAACTCACAAACCAGACATGGGTGAGATATATATTTATATGTTTGTGATCATATACATGAACAATTAGGCTTTATTATTCTATCATATTTAATAAAACATGAGCGCTACCTTTTCAGTAAGCATGTATATTTTGCTACTTTTGCATAAGTACTGTTGGAGTAAAATTTCAGTCAATACAAAATGGATGTTTTTAAGCAAGTAAATTTGAATAATTAAAAGTGAAATTTAGTAAAGAATTTTGCAAGAAACCCTTTACAACATAAATAACATCATTATAACAAATGAATAGGGAAACAAGAAAAAAGTGTTTCAACGACCAGGCTTTAGCAGTAAAAAAGCTAGTGTCTGTCTCTTTTTCTCTCACGTTTTTTGAGGAATTTATAATACAACGAGAATAGTGTGTTTAATTTCCTCATTTATTAGAAAGTTTACTTTCGCTTTATAATACAACAAATTGGATATTGTAATGAGAGTGTCATGACCTGAAACCGAGTATGGTAATGGGGGATCTAATTAGGATAATCTTGCGGTTAGTCACTAATCACAAGAATATCCAAGGGAAATGAAATAAAAATAAGATAAGATAAAACACATAATACTCCAGAATTTATCAACAACTTTTGATAAATTCCAATTTAGCCACTTTTGGTAAATATTTATCGAACTTTTCAGTCAGGTTCATGCAGGTCTAAAAGTCTATCATTTTTAATTAATAAAAATCGCAAATAGCTTTTCTAACCAAAACAGAGGGAATTTCAAAATACTAAGTTTTTAGGGGAAAAATAAGTAAGTTTTAGAAAATCAACCTCCGGTATCATTGGGGCTCAATGTGACATGTTATCAATCCATACAAGAAAAAAGGTAAGTTGTATAGTACCACATCGATTGGTAATGGACATGTGTGGTCGTTCATAAGTAAGGAGACAACCAACTAATGGTGTGAGGGCTTTTGAGGTAAAACCTAAGAGAAAAACCATACAAGCAGAGGCACAAAGCGGACAATATCATACCAAAGAGAAGCATAGTCATTACAAATGGTATCTAAGTCTATACATTACCGGAAGTGTGAACAACAAGGACGTTGGGCCCAAAAGAAGAGATGATTGTTACAGTCATCAATCCCTAGAAGATAAAGAGTAAGCTGTGCAATCCCACATCGCTTAGAAATAGATATGTTTGATGATTCATAAGTTAAGATGGTTATGTTTAATGATTCATAAGTTAAGAAACCATCTTATAATAGTATGAGGTCTTTTGAGGTTAAGACTAAATGCAAAACCGTGCGGATATGAGATTTAAAGCGGGCAATATCATACTAAAGAGAGGAGCCATTCCAAATATTTAATTGGTTATCAGTTTAATAAAGTAAATGTTAATTGTAACCATGAATGGAGATGATGGGGCAATGATGGGGGCATGGTAATTGTAACCATGAATTTATTTATCTGGGGGAGCGGGTTAAAGCCGACCTAAATTAGGATTACGTTTCAAACAGATTTAAATTTTTAATCATCACAGGTTACAAAGTGGAGCAATTTTAGTTATCATCGACCTCATTACTAGAATACCCAGGCCTTTTAATCATGCATGTTTTATTTTTAATTAACAATGCTATGGAAAATATTATATCATAAGCGAAGTATTGGTAATAAATTGTTTCATTTGTCATTTGACTGGTCCATACAAGAAATAATTAACTATAACAAATATTTGATTATAAGAAATATAACAATTCTTATTGTGGTATATTATCAAAAAGTTCCAGTTTTTTTTTTTTTTTTTTTTTTTTTTTAATAACTTGAGTTTATACGTAAGTGATTTTTGTAATTTTTATATCTTGAGGGCAGTTAAATAGGGGGACACCCAAGAGCACCCAAACCTGTGATTGAAAAACTCATCCCTTCCCTAGCCAAATAAGTTATAGATCTAAATATCCTGAATTTGAGTCCTCTTTCAAGGATGTGTAAACTTTTTGACAATAAGGCAAAGAATTAAAATCCCCCTCTTTTGGGGGTTATTTAAAATAAAATAAAATAAAATAAAAGCAATATTATGTACCAAGTATTATAAATCTAAGATATGACTAACAATATTAACTCCAGTAACTCTTTCTTTTCTAGTTCCTTAGTCGAAGTAACTTAAATGCAAGGCAATCTGTACTATCTTTTTTTTTTTTTAAATTATAAATGAATAAAATTTTAGCAGCCGTTTAGAAAAAAGTTAGACGAAAATCATAATCAGTAATAATTAGCGTATCAATAATGGTAAATTGAGTTAATAAGAAATTAAATATAAAAGGTGCTATACTTTGTTATGTGTGGTGTTAGTGTTGTTAATGACTTTTCTGGAATTTTTATTCGAACTCTTATATGAACTTAAAAGAAACTAAACTACAAACTTTTAGTACATTAGAAGTAAATAACATTGTAATTTAGAAAATATATTTATGAATCAAAGTAAATAACTGTAATATTTTCTCAAAAAAAAAAGGAATGCAAGGATCACCAACTCTAAGTCTAATTTTTAAATACCAATCTCTATAGTGAGTTATTATTTTATTGGTAGATATTTAAAGTATTATCATGATAATTGATTGTATTTACTAATAAAACAATAACAACTTATCATAATGTGAGTTGGTATATATCTAAAAAACTGTTATTAAAGTTAGTATCCTTAATATTAATATTTAAGACAAAATAATATTATGCAAGAAAGTTAAAGAAAAGAAAACCACACATCCTTGATTATAGCTATATTAGTAAGCTAGACTTAACCACTACCAACAAAATAATAGGCAAGTCATAGAGCATATACAATTGAATTCATAATTATAGATATGCAATATCCATGTTTATATTAGTATAAACGTACCTGAATATTGAAATGTAACGAATATTATTGATATGAACATTAAGAAACAAATGAACTTATAACTTATAGCCATCTTTTGTGGATATGAATTTTAAATTGAAATTGCATGGATTTTTCGCATGCTTGATTGAATTTAGTTTTATTATCATTCATAATTTCTGCCCCATCGGTCATTGGATGAGACGAATATATAAAACAAAACAAAACGAAAAAAGGAAAAGATTTTTCAACCCTTCACGCATGAATCTAAATTCTTATTTTTGTTAAGCCTATTAGTAATTTGGCTTAATAACATGTAGTATAGATTCCAAAGTAATTATTTTAAGGTTTAGAAGTCATTTACTTAAGCTTTAAAGAGAAAAGTCGTGTACTATTTCACTGAGAGACAATTGCACAATAATACAAGAAATAAATATATTAATAAGTTGACGTTCTTTAAATACTAAACAAGCTACTTTTAACTAACATAGTTGTCTCTTTAAATATCAATGGAGGCAATAAATTAAAAGATTTAGAAAAAAAAAAAAAAAAAGATAAATACACAGCTTTTAGATATTTATTTAAATAAATGGTTGAATTTTTTTATTTATAAAAAGACGGTTAATTAATGATTGACTTTATAGTCAATAAATGAAAAAATGCATCCCAGCCCTAACTCCAAAGCTTTTAGCGGGCCAGAAGGATGTCATAGAACCAATGCCAAGGATTTGTCAATGGAAAAATAATTTTAAAAAGAAAAAGGCTCCAATGTTAGAAGACATTCTACAAAGGGTCGGGGATACCAAGGTTGGTGTTTCAAAAAAATTAATTATGTTTTCTGAATATTAAATTAGTTGTTGATTCATAGGTTACTAATTCAAAGTGCTTATCTATCAAGATATAAGAAGTATTCTTATCCCAATACCAGGGAAGCAGGACACTGGGTACATGCAAAGTTTTGTTCCTGATGATGATGAATCCAATGCCATTATTGATTAGTGGACAATCACACTAGTAGATGAACTTAGCAGCATCTTTTGGGAGAACGTATGGTATGCTGATTTGGAAGGCCGTCGAAATTTCCTTCATTTGCATGGTTCCACTAAGGAAGTACAGTGAGAAGATCCGACCGAAGCTGAAAATATTCGGCATGAGAATATTTGACATGAGGAGTCTAGACCTCAACAGGCTAGCTTTCCAGTGGGCCAATCTAGATCTATGCCTTGTCATAGTCCTTTCACTGGTGAGTCCATCCCGCCACAGGCTAGCCATCTTGTCGATGACCCTAGGGTGCTACGTGAGCTTAAGGCTTTGGAAGAGAAAATATAAAAAATGAACAGGGAGGTAAAATCCCAATATTCTCAATTAGAGAAGATAATGACTGAGCTCTTTGATAAAATGATAAACATTATGGAAAGGTTAGTTCCACAACAATCAACTTGGGTAGGAGGGTGGAAGTAGAGGGGGAGATGGGGTTGCCGGTGAGGATGTTGGTTTTGAGAATGGTAGAGATGTTAATGTTATGGCTAGTGGCAATGAAGATGTTGGTATTGAGAATGATGGGGGCATTGAGAATGTTAGAGATGGAGATGTTAACGTCGATGATACTAAACTAAATGTTCAAGTGAGAGACATTAGTGATAGTGTTGATGTTGGTGTAGAGAATTATGAAGGAATTGGTGTTGAGAATGGTGAAGGTATTGGTGTTGAGAATGATAGATATTGGTTTTCAGGATAGTGGAGGTGGTGTTACTACGAATTGTGAAAATATAGATGCTAATTTAAATGATATTGAAATGAATGTTTTATTCTATCATTCTCCAATTTCTTCAAATGATTGTGCAAATGAAGAGGATGTTTCTGAGGTTAAGGAACCAGAGAGACGACCCCAAAGATGGTTAATGAAGTCAAAGAATAGGAGGACTCCTTATACCACTCCTAGTATAAAGAAAATGAGGTTTCGTAGAGGCTTGATACAATATTTCAATCCTTACGCTTTGAAGAAGAGATTAAGGACTCATTCGATCAATATTGGAAATAAAACAACGAGATCACTTCTGGTCTTGGTTGTAGATGTAATTGGGAATTCTTTCGTCAAATATTGACTTGGAACATTTGGCTTTTCACCAAGGTAAGCCGTTTTTTATTTGTTTGTTATATTTAAGCTCTTTTTCATTCTTTTCTTCCAAAAGAATTTGGATCAACTTTTATCTTTTTGTAGCACATGAAAGAAGCCACTTATGGATTAAGAAGAAAACAACATAAGTACTCCGATATTATCAATCAAAATACCATTGTTTTGGATAAGGTTTTTAGTCAATTGTTGGTGAGTAACTCACATGACAGTGATGCCATGGATGACTACTTAATTAAGGAAATATATTAGTGATGAGGTCCCTAAAATGGGTAAATCTTGGAAGAGCACGAAGGCACTATACGTCCCGTTTAATGTGGAAGTGAAAGAGAATTTGCAGAACAATCACCTCCTTAGAAGGAAACATTGGGTTATGGTGAAGGTGGATTTGGTAAAACTAGAGCTGGTTGTTTTTGACTGCAACATTGGATGTTACAATGAGATACAAATGGATAAATTTATGAAACCCCTCCAAACAATGATTCCCTTGATGCTTCATGAATATGTATTTTTCAATGATCTGATCGATCACCTTAATACTCATTGGCCATATAGGTGCCCACATGATCATCCTCAAAATATTTTGTAAGTATATTTTGAATGTTTAACTTTTTATTTGTCATCTAGAATTGTAAAAACTAATGACCTTTTTTTCAATTGCTACTTAAAACAGAGGGGATTGTGTTATGTACACTATCAAATATATTGACTTTGATATGGAAGGCATTGAATTGAACTTGATAAATGATGATATGATTGAATTTTATCGAAAGAAGACATCAATCAAGATTTTTAACAACCATTGGGTCTCATTGTCACTTTCTACTATGTTATGGTTTTGTCTTGTTTAAAACTTTTATTCATAAAAGTATCTTATTGTGTGTATTTTCTTTAAGTCGTACTAATTTCCAAGTAAGAGGGCCAATCTTATTATCTTCTACAATGCTTCATATTTTATACTAAAAACAAAAAATGCTTTATTGTTCGTTTTAGAATGTTACTGCATTTGGAACAGTCTTCTTGGTCGGTAAAGTCAGTGACAATGACAAGTCTTGCAGTTAGAAAAAAAAAGTTTTTTCTTGTTTTTTTTTAATAATATAATGTTTAATTTTCCATGCTAAAATTAAAAAAAAAATGCTTTATTTTTCTTTTTTTTTTTAAGACTTTCTTCCAACCGCTATACGGTTGGAATAGTCTTCTCGATTGGTAAAACCTGTGACGACAACAGGTCTTGTGGACCGTCTAAACTGTACTAACCGACAAATGCTTGATTTTAATTTTAGAATTTTCTCTTTATTTTAATATCAATTTTTTTAACATTAATATATTAAATAATGTTTAATTTTCCTTGCTTAAATAAGAAAAAAAAAAAAAGCTTTATTTTTCTTTTTTTTGACATTCTTCCAACCATCATATGGTTGGAACAGTCGTCTTGGTCGGTACAACTAGTGATGACAATACAAGAGAACCGTGCAAACCGTGAGCACCGTGCCTCTAATCACCCAAGTAGACCATGCAAACCATTCAAACTATCTCACGGTTGGTCCATTCATATCGAATTGACCATGCGAACCATTCCTTTATTAGACAGTTTACCTAATTCTAATTTAAAAAATCGAGTATAAATTATGTTTTTATTAATCAAAATGTCAAATTAATCGGATTCATGTTAATAAAAAATGTGATTTGTTACAAATGAGAAATAGTAAACTGATCATGTTATTTTCAAAAACTAATGATTACAAAGTCTTGATCAGGTTAAATCATGACTGAAGAATAAGGAATTTTTTGTGTACTTTAAATTACTTGAGATTGTAATTTGAGATTTTATCAACTATCGAGTATGGATAACTTCTTAAGCCTAGCAAACCATGAGCACCGTGCCTCTAATCTTACAAGTAGACCATGCAAACCTTTAGGACCGCTTCACGATTGCTCCATGCATACCGAACAGACCCTGCAGACTGTCCCATTATTAGATAGTTTACCTAATTTTAATTTTAAAAAATAAAGTATAAATTATGTTTTTATTAATTAAAATGTCAAATTAATCAAATTCATGTTAATAACAAATGTGATTAGTTAAAATGAGAAATAGTAAACCGAGCACATTATTTTCAAGGACTAATGATTACAAAGTCTTAATTAGGTTGAATCATAATTGAAGAATAATGAATTTTTAGCGTACTTCAAAATACTTGAGATTGTAATTTGAGATTTTATCAACTATCGAGTGTTGATAACTTCTTAAGCCTAGCAAACCATGAGTATTGTGCCTCTAATCACACAAGCAGACCATGCAAACCTTTCGGACCATTTCACAGTTGGTCCATGCATACCGAACTGACCCTGCAAACCATCTCATTATTAGACGGTTTACCTAATTTTAAGTTTAAAAAAGTAAAGTATAAATTATGTTCTGACTAATCAAAATGTCAAATTAATTGGATTTATGTTAATAACAAATCTGATTAGTTAGAAATGAGAAATAGTAAACTGACCACGTTATTTTTTAGAACTAATGATCATGAACTCTTGATCAGGTTGAATCATAATTGAACAATAATGAATTTTTTGCATACTTCAAAATACTTGAGATTGTAATGTGAGATTTTATCAACTATCGAGTGTTGATAACTTCTTAAGCCTAGCAAACCATGAGCACTGTGCCTCTAATCACACAAGCAGACCATGCAAACCTTTCAGACTGTTTCACGGTTGGTCCATACATACCAAACTGACCCTGCTTACCTTCCCATTATTAGACAGTTTACCTAATTTTAATTTTAAAAAATACAGTATAAATTATGTTTTTATTAATCAAAATGTCAAATTAATTGGATTCATATTAATTACAAATGTGATTAGTTGCAATTAATGGTGGCTTAACATTTATAGTGTGAGAAATCGTAAAAGGTTTTTCCTTTTTTATTTTCAATTTTTATTTATCTCTTTATTTGAATAGTTAATTTCGTTGACATTAATATGTTCTACAATGTTTCATTTTCCACGATAAAAAAAATGCTTTATTTTTATTTTTGAACTTTCTACCAATCGCCATATTCTCGGTTGGTAAAACCAGTTACGACAACCAGTCTTGCGGACCATCCTAACTATACTGATCGAATTGATCAACATATACCAAATGAAAGTTTTTTCTTATTTTCTTATTTTAATTTTTGTTTATCTCTTTATTTGAATAGTTAATTTCACTGACATTAATATATTCCACAATGTTTCATTTTCTATGTTAAAACCCAAAAAAAAAAAAAAAGTCTTATTTTTCATTTTTGGACTTTCTTCCAACTGCCAAACGGTTGGAACGATCTTCTTGATTGGTAAAACCAGTGACGACAATAAGTCTTGTAAACCGTCCCAACTATATTGATCGAAATGATCGACATGTACAAAATGAAAGTTTTTTCTTATTTTTAATTTTTGTTTATCTCTTCATTCGAATAGTTAATTTCATTGATATTAATATATTTTATCATGTTTCATTTTCCATGTTAAAAAAAAAAAAACTTTATTTTTGGATTTTCTTCCAACCGCCAAACGGTGGGAGCGATCTTCGCAGTTGGTAAAACCAATGACAACAATAAGTCTTGTGGACTGTCCCAACTACTTATAGAACAACTTTGTTAAAATATTGGAAAAGTCACAAATACAAAATACCCAAATACGGCAAAATCAAAATTTGACACTTGTAATCTAATTCAACCTTGCATCAGCAATCGTAATTTTCTGAGAGCGCTTGTTTTTGCCTCTCCTATGCTCTCCAACTGAATGAAATCTAATCTGTTGAATCCTTCCATGCTTTGTAGTAACATCAAGGGGTAACATTTTCATATTCTGTATATCCTTGGGGGTGATCTACTTTGATTGGTCTGGTACAGGGTAAATGGTTCAAACATAAGCTAATGCCTATAACTCCTTCATAAAGTATTTTAAGCATAAGTTATGCATTTTATCTGGGCCTTCTTGGTTTGCTGCCAAGGCAAGTACACATAAAAACTTGTTAATGTCAAATACTTTACAAGTGCATGTTCCCCTCCCAAGATCAACCATGTAACTCTCATTCGACCCTGTGACAAAGTACTCGAACGCGGTCTTATTCAGTTCTTGAACTTTTAGGATTGTTGACTCTTTGTATCTTGTGTGCAATGCTTTCTCTACAACCGGAGTTAAGAGCTATGATAAAGATTTGAGACTTGAGTCCTTTCAGTGTTTGTTGAACCATTCAGAAATTTCATTCACTATCGCATCAATCAAAGGTAGAAAATGATATTTTCTGGCCTTTCTTAACATGCTATTGATGCTCTCGGCACCATTAGTAGTCAAGTTGTTGTAACGTGAACCTATGAAATAGCATCTAGTCCATTTGTTAACATCAACATTGTCTTCAAGATAATCAGCTGCAATTGGATACCTATTCTTTAGTTCACCATATTTTTTGTTGAACTCATGCACTGTATATACCGCAGCAACTTGCATGAACTTCATGACAACGGCATCTTTCACCTTCACCTTTCCCAAGCCCTTGGCAGCTTTAGCATGGGATCCTCGATTAACGTGTAATTTGATATTTTGGGAGATGTGCCATACACAACACCCATCTTAGGACTTCTTGTATACATCGGCGATTGCATATTTGATGCTTTGGTGCCTATCTGAAATGATGACCGAATCCTCGTCATCAAGCTCTTGAAGTTTAAGCATGAACCATTTCCATGAGTTGTCACTCTCAGAGTCAACCACTCTAAAAGCTAGTGGATATTGATGGTAGTTCCCATCTTGAGCAGTGGTGATAATCAATGTCCCTTTGTATTTGATTTTTAGAAAATTCCCATCCACCACAATAACCTTCCTCATTGCCTTGATCCCTTCAATACACACCCTTAATGCAATGAAAAAGTATTTGAATCTTTGAACATTGTCCACCAACAAATATGTGATTGTGCCAGGATTCACAATCTTCATCATGTGCAAATAACTAGAAAGTAACTCGAAACTATGCTCTAGTGCGCCCCTAACATCACTTGCAGCTTTCTATTTGCCCCTCCAAGCTTTGCGGTATGATATTGACACCCCATGATTTCTCATCATGTTCACTACTTTACTTGGAACTGGTGTGTCAAGCTATCCTAGGAACTCCTTTCTCAATAAATCTGTAACTAACTCTGCTGTTGCTTGCCTATTCCTAACGTCCACTAAACTAGTAGAGCAAATGTGCATATTGTAGTATGTTTGGAGGGAGAAACTATTCGAGTTTTTGATCTTTGCTGCTCGCAATGCCCACTTGCAATCCGAAACTACATATTTCACCATAAACAACATCGTAGTAGACTTAACTATGTGAATATCAAAACAAGCTTTCAATGAAGCATTGATTACCTAATTCTTCACCTCACTCTTGCTTGCAGATTCTTGACTAATTGCAATATCCATACCATTATAGAAGTTGAAAGACACACAACCATCATCTATCGCTAATGGTTCACAATGATCCAACACAATATCTTGTTTTCCACATGAAGGTTTTTGTTTTGGTGTTGGAGCAGAAGCCGTTGTTTCTTAGAGGAAAGTTTCCTCTAATGTAGTTTCTTCTAGGCGGTCACCCTCACAGCCTTTTGCAGAAGCAGCATAATACACCATGGGTTTCTCCATGTCTTTTTCAAAATAGTCTTCTTGAATGATTTCGTCATTTAAATTATTAAGTCCTTCATTTCCGTCAACATCAAGTCTCTTTTTGTCATTTGCTTCACCACTTTTCATTTTTCTTGATGAGCTCAACATGTATTATGCTTCTACATTGCGATATAGCATAGCGGTCCAAAAGATAACACTTTGCATCAAAATTATCCAAAATAAACTTAGGTTCTGGTTCTACTGAAATCAAAGGGATGTAACTTAGTTTCAAATCTGTACTCCTTCGACTTATGGGAAGCCTTTCAAATATGCAATCTACAATCTTAGAATATTCTACCTGATCCGGATCATCCAATAATACTATGCTCTTCAACTCCTTATTCCTTGGACACCATTTGTAAGAACCATCTTCTGTTTCCTTCCATTGTCCACTATATCGATAATATATGACAATCTCAGCCATTTTCCTAAATTTACAAAAAAAATAATAATTAATTTAAAAGAACATGAAAAATAAATGAGAAGACCGTATAGATTGTCCAAACGGTCGGAACGGCTGTCAAGTTGATTGTTCACGGTTAAAAATTCCTGATAGTTGAAATTCAAGCCAATACTAACCGAGATGATCATACTGACCATGCCAACCGTACCAACAACAAAATAGGTCTAACGGTCTGATGGTCTACATAGTTTTCCCTAACCGTTCATCTTCATTTCTTTTCTCAAAATTTTGTTGTTTTTCCAACTTAAACTCCAAAATTTAAATGCCCATACTTTGCATAATAATTTCAAACAACCAAAAAAAAAAAAAAAAAAAACAAATGGTTTAAGATTAACATACTCAATTTTAAGCTTGATTCCTAAAAAATTTGGAACTCTCCAAAAATTTTTCAACCTTTACTTCTCTCAAGAAATACTCATGATTTGAACATGTAGAGTATGTCGATTAGAATATATGGGTGACGGTGATACAATGGTGGTGACAATGGTGGAAAAGGAACAATTGCATATATAATCTCCATATGAAACAGGACTATAAATATAACATTGTTCTAAAATTTATTTTCTTTTTAACTTTTTTATTCAATTTTTAATTAAAAAGACCAAAAAGACCCCCTCCTTTTAAAAAAAGACCCTTCCTCTCAAAATTGAAAGTCAAAATGCCTAACCCCATCGATCTTCCCCCTAAATATCTATCAGCCCCAAAAAAAAAAAAAACAAAACAAAAAAAACAAAAAAAAAAAAAACAAAACAAAACTCAATCACTCTGTGCCTCTTTCCCCGTCCAATCCCTAACCCCAACCACTCTGTCCCAAATCCCTAACCCCATTGATCTCCCACCCCCCCGCCCCCCAAAATATATATCCACCCAAAAAAATAAAAATAAAAATTATATAAAATAAAATGAAAACTCAATCACACTGTCCCTCTTGAAGACCCCTCCCTGTCCAATCGTGCTTCCAAACGTCAACTTACCAACCCAACCAACTACGATGGCGACAATAGCCGCATTGTCTTAGGCGACTCAATCACTTCCTGTAGTTCCTCTTCTCTCTTGCAAAACCTCTTTGGCCGGGTAAAAGAGGACTTTTGTTTTGTTTTGTTTTGTTTTTTAATTAAAAAAACTTGATGAAAATAATTATATATATTTTGTGTGTTCCAAGTTAAAACAATATGTCTGTTTCAAATATGTTGTCATTTGTCACAACGCCGTTGTTAAAATGATATTGTTGTTTCTATGCAAATTGTCGTTTGAGAACTTCATACTTAAATTGTCGTATCGTTTCCAGTGTTGACATTTTCAAGTATTAGAAAACATTATCGTTTGCACTTTGCAAAACCAAACAAATCACTCTTCACACTCTCTCTCTCCTCTACCGCCGATGCATTGGAAGCAACGCCGTTCTCCGTCTCTATCGTCAATATACAGAGAAGTTAGGTTTACAATTTACAAATTTTCTTCTCTGATTAGCACCAAATAATTTTACAGTATAATTATGCATGTTTTTGTTCCATCTCATTCTTATGTGCATTTCTATTAAATTGATCTTATCAATATATGTACTAATTACCATAACTTTTCACGATTAAAATTCTAATTTTACAGATATAAGTATGTATATGGTTATGTCCTTCATGGCTTGCCTCCCAATATTTTAAGTCCAAATCTCTTTGAATGTGTGGAAGAATTATCATCATTGTTACGTTCAATATTTCCTATTGGTGTCTACTTAATTATGTTGGATAGGGTTAATTATTTGAACTGGTATTTATATATTATAATTCATACATATACAACTTTATTTGTAATGCATATACATCTATTTTAATGAAAACGTTAGTGTTTCGCGTATATTATGCTTGATTATTGTAAATTTAAAGAGTTCTTTTTTTCAAAAATTGTCAATAACATTGATTCTAGAGAGACATATAGAAGATAGGCAACTCTCTTGAATAGAATTAAGCTTTAATTTTTTAGATATGGGTGCCTAAATAAATGAACTATTAAAGTAAATATATATAAGACATCTATTTTGTCCAAAATAATTCCCATACTTTCTTTGTCAAAGAGGTTGATTAATTTATCTTCAAGGTGCAAAATTAGGGAAACCTACGAGTTCCTTATCTTCTCAAAATTTGGGATTATTTCTAGCTATGTCACGAGGCTGTAGTTCCCTGGCATCCTCTCCTCACCCTGCCCAACAGTGGAGATATTTAGAGCCATCAAAGATGGAGTCAGAAAATGACTCCGAAGGAGTAAGCAGGACTCCGCCATGACCATATGACAATATGCCACCACAATCAAGAGCCTTGATAACACCAGTCAGTGTTTTTTTTTTTTTTTTTTCCCCTTCTATTTATTAGATTTATGTAGTTAAAGTTAACAAAAATAAATGTTCTGTCTGATTTGTTAATTGAACAAATAAGCAATCTAATTCATTTGTAGGTTCTGGAATCCCCAACACCTACTTTTCAATTGAAACCAGATCAGATGAATTTCAAGTGCAAAACTGTAACACCTCGACTTCCCACGTCGGGCCGTCACTGTGCTTACTTGACTTAACTTAAACCTTGGTCCACATCTTAAATACTCAAACTTGAAGAAAATTTGGGAATAATTTTT
>JAFMPE010046211.1:0-14940 GCA_024759925.1 Ficus religiosa | reverse complement strand
AAACGGCACTCCGTATTGATTGATCCCAACATCCCTTGCCCATTTGCCCGGCTGTGGGTTTTCACCCCACTTGACCCACAAAACGCACCGCGTCCCAGTTCCCACAAAGATTTTTATTTTCCGTTTGGCTAACGAGAAAAAAACCAAGAAACAAGGAGAGAAACGCTACTCGAAAATGAGCAGTGGGATTGCAGCTTCGGCTTCTCTTCCCATTGTTTCTTATTTGCCATCTAAATCCAGAACTGGCCACTGCTATGCATCAAGCTTCGTCAACCCTCGTACTATAGCTTCCTCGGATTTCAAGCTCAAAGCCATCGGATTCTCCAAAACAAAGGGATGTCAGAGACGACTAGGAATTTTCAATAGCAGTACGAGACCTGGAGGTTTCTTCTCTCTCTCTACAGTGATTTTTATACACTGCTAATTTGTGTCCACAAAATTCGATGCCTTGTTGGAATGTATGGTACAAGTTTATCACAAATTCACAATTATGTGTCTTCGAATTCGGTTTAAAAAAAAAAAAAAAAAATTTCTGTGTTTTTTTTAGTTTAGTTCATTTATTTGAATCTCCAAGTTGTGTTGCCATTAAGGATTTGATTTTTGAGTTATTAAGGGGTTTGTTTTAACGTTGTGTCATGTCTTTAAGATATATCAGCTTGATTTCTCCCAAAGGCGAAGAATTTGAGTTTTGTTCCTGTCGAAAATTATTTAGACTGGACAAAATGATTAATATCAGTAGCTCGTGTTGTGGTAAATCAATGAAATAAAGTAACCCTCCATTGGAGTTTTGTTCCTGTCGAAAATTCATTAGACTTGACAAAATGATTAATATCAGTAGCTCATGTTGTGGTAAATCAATGAAATAAAGTAACCCTCCATTGGATTGCTACCTTATAGATGTTTTTGTACCTAATGTTGTTGGTCTTTACAGATTTCTTGATTTGTAAACAGTTTCTTGATTTGTGCGTGTCATCCTCGTGTAGGGCCGTGCTAATCTTCTATGAATCATTCCAGTTTTATCAGATGTTCCCAAAGGGACAATGTTGTTGTCCTTAGACGATTTACAGATATTTTGTAAGATGTTGAGTTGTCGAACTTGAACCTTCATTGGTTTTTGACATGACATAGAGTTTCTGGTTGTCCATTACCTTGACTACCATTCACTACCGTGTCTCTTGTTCTCTTTTGCTTTTCGTCTAGTGTATTTGTAAAAACTGAAGTAACTGAATTTTGCAGGTGATAATGAGAGCAAAAGTGTTTTGGATGCTTTCTTCTTGGGAAAGGCTCTGGCAGAAGCCTTGAATGAGCGAATCGAGTCTACGGTAGGAGAGTTTTTGAGCACAATTGGTCGGCTGCAATCTGAGCAACAAAAGCAAGTACAAGAATTCCAGGTAAGGGGCCTTTCAAGTTTCCCTTTTCTGGTAATATCTACTGGAATCAACGAAGTTGGATTATTGTGGAAGATTTTCTTATAGGTTCCATGTTCTTTACATATATTGCTTGGGCAGTAAAAAAATGAAAAGAAAGAGAAGCTTAGGCGATAGTATTACGTTGCAAAATCAATTATTTTACTTACAAAGAAGCTTCATGTCCGATGCCAAGTATGGTTCTCTTTGGGCATATTCCACTTCTTTAAGACAGAAATCATGATGAGTATTTTTGCTACGTTTTCAAGCAATATTTGGGGTTGTCGTGGCGCTCCCTCCTTTGAAGGAAGATCAAGATATAGTTCTTAACTTGAGCAGTTTTGCACATGGCCTATTTAGTGCATTTTGTAGTTTAGCATTTTGGAAGTCAGTGTTTTTATTTTTTCTTTTTTTTTTTGGTATAACTAGTATTGTTATTTTTTCAACCTTCTGAGTTCAAGTTGTTCCATCTGAGAAGAAAGAAAGACAGAAGGAAACTTGAATTGGAATTCAGTTTAATTTCTAGGAATAGGGTCGGATTTTTGAATGTTGGAGGCATTAGTCGCTAGTGTACAGAAGATTCCTCCAAGAACAAAAAGACTTGCATTGAGCTTCTTAGATAATCTTCAGAGAGCTAAAGACTTTTTTATGTACAATTTATGTACAATGTTTCAATGATTGCTTTCATGCACACAAGGTCAACTATAGAGGTAATTTATCTAGTGTGGGATAGGATAAATGCTTCAAGTCTTGTCAAGCGTGTTTCATTTACCTTTATCCTTGTAAATATCCAAAGGATCTTCTTGGATTATCATGGCTGTCTGTGTATAAATTTTAACAACCAGAAAAAACTCTTTGGATTTATAGCATTTCTATTGCAACTTATCTGGGGATCTAGTAGCTGTTGTTGTTGTTGGGTGTTTTTTCTTATTTTTTTTTTAGACTGTTTGGATGATCAACATGTACTTGTGTTTGTTGGGTCTTCTTCTTCTTCTTCTTCAACTTGTTTGTTGACTTTCATGGAGTTTGGCCGTTTGCTGCAAGCATTAGCGATATGCACGGGCAATAAATACAATCATGATGAAATATAGAAGACGAATGGTGTTTGATATTGGATGAATTAATAACCCCCTGCCATATGCAAAGGGCGGTTTCGGTTTCCATTACTCCCAAACCGCCATTTGCCAAAACTGAACCTTCCTGCCCAAAAACCGCCAAACTGCCTGCCTTTGTACCCATAGAAACCTTTTCATCGATAATTCATTCAGCAAATTCTGTTTCTATTCTCCCTATATGTTTGAGCAGTGAGAAGTTCTTACATTGCTAATGCCAACAAATATCAATTTCTTGATTGCAGGAAGATGTATTAGAAAGGGCCAAAAGAGCCAAAGAGAAAGCAGCTCGTGAGGCCATGGAGGCGCAAGGTCTGATTGCCAGTTCCGTTACGGTAGAGTCGACGCCAGTCACTAATGGGATTGCTTCAGTAGCCTCAACTAACGATGATAACCCTGAAGATCAACCATTATCATCTGAGCAAAGTTCCTCAACTGTTGAGGCAGAACCAGATAATGCCAACCAAAATCCCGTCTCAAGGGTTTCAAATGAAGACTGATTTCATATACTAATGTATATGACGTTTTAGACTTTAGATAATAAGTTGGAAAACAATCAAAAATTTCATTTAGTTAGTTACAATATATATATATATATATCATTTACTCTAGGTATTCCTTTCTGGTTTAATTCCTTATTTCCTATTTTGTTTGTTCACCAACTGCCTGTGTGATATGGAAGCTCTACTGTCGCAGTTTTAGGTTCAAGTTCTTGTACATCGGAAGATTAAAAGATTTCGACGATTAAAATGCATGCTATGAAAGGTTATAAAAATAACACACTCTTAAACAGAACAACATCCAACTCTTATATCAGAAAACAAAATTTTCTTACATTTGTAAGTAGATCCAATTCGACATTGATTTCCCTCCCCTCCCTCACACCCACACCCACACACCCCCCCCCCCCCCCCCAAAAAAAAAAAAAAAAAAGAAAAAAAAAAGGGAAAAGAAAAATAATGAACTCTAACAAGATAATTAATAAGAAATAGACCCAGCTCAAACAGCTACTCCCATGGATCTAGAGGCCCTCAAGATTTCTGCTTCCTGCACCAGTGAATTCTCCAACTTTGCCGAGCTGGAAACGAGTGTTCGACATAGGCTTCTTTACTCATGGTTTAATTAATCCTCTCCACTCTCATCACTAACGTCCATTGCAGATCCCTTCTTGTTGTAATCCACCTTGAAGTCATAATCATCATCCATGGCATCTGCCTGGTTCGATTTGCTGGCCTTTTTCCTTCTCTTCTTTTCTGCCCTCTTCATCTTTGTATTTAGTATTCCTTCTGCAGCATACAGCTTCTCATTTTGCCTGCTCGTAGCTGTCTTTCCCTTGGCTCTGTCCGCATCATCATCATCATCTTCGGCTACTGTGGTCTGGTCATCATCATCATCACCACCATCGTTATCATCAGCCATGTCGGAAGTTCCTTCTCCTTGTGTCAGTGTTTGTTTTTCACTGTCATCCTGAAGCATGACCATGCAAAATGAATTAGGATACAGTTAATTATTCATATGCTCACATCAGAAAACAGTCTGTCCGTTTATTACACAACATAAACTCTTGGCAAAAATTTTAAACAGTACTTTTGTTGCTAGTCCCTCTATAAAAGAAAATTTCAAAAAGCAAGTGTCCTCACTGCAGCCTAGTAATAGCATAAATAATGGTTGATTCCAAAGTTACATGGTCTGGGATTACAAACCTCTACCATGTCTTCGTCAAATTTAATGGGATCGCTTGGGGGAACTTCAACAGGCTGGAAATCATCAACAGACTTGAGGCTCCCGATGAACGATGATTCTCCACTGTACACTTCATCAATATTAAACTCTTTGCTCAGCTCCGAAACAATCCTTGCTTCGGAAGGTTCATCTTGATTTCTAACTGGGGGAAGAGTGTAATATGGTATTTTTCCTGAAAAAAATCAAATCAAAGTATACCTATTTAGCTTGGTTACACGTTCCAATCTATTTTACAAGAAAGTTTCAATAAGAAAATAACAACCGGATGCATACCCTCATTCCAGTCGTGCAGAACAATTCGTGCTGCTGATTCGACATCTACAACACCACCCTTTTTGAGCCTACCCCTAACAGTAGCCACCTTCTGCAGAAAGTCATCTACTGCATCAAAGCTAGGGACTTTGTATATAGTTACCAACAGTTTGGCCGGACAAAGCTTAAGTATTTCCTTCACTGTTTTCACCCAAAAACAAGGAAAGTGAGCATGCTAATTAGAATCTGTCTAAACCAATAACAGTAGATAACTGAAATGAGAGTTTCAAACTGAATCCTGTTCAACACCTGGACTAATTGGGTCCTCTAATTTTTCAATTCTTTTGCAATTCCGAAGAGTTATAGAAGCATCATTTTCTTTAGATTTGAGCATCACGACACCGGGGCAGTCCAGCAGTTTAACATTCTTATCTAACTGAACCTCTTGCAATGATCTGGTTAGTCCAGGTGTGGACCCAACATTGGCAACGTGGGATCTTTTCAAGCTATTGATAAGACTACTTTTACCAACATTCGGCAGGCCAATAACCCCCACTGTAATAGATCTCTTGATCTGCCAAAGACAAAAATTCCCAGCAAGTTAATAACGGTAAAAGTGGCATAAACTTGTTAAAATTCACACTATAAAATTAATTGTGCAAATAAGGACACAATAGCCCGGTTAATTCTATCATAAACAGGATATTCAACAATGATTCAGAATATGAAAGACAATACAACAATAAATATTAGACGGAGAGACGAACCCTTCATAGGTCCAAACAACAGCCCCATTAAGGTTCCTAAATAGGAGGGGAATATTATACAAAGCCAATTGCTAAATACAATAGAATCTACTTCCAATAGGCTTTTCCTGAGAGGAAAAAAAAAAGAAAAGGTAATTTTACCTCGTGGCTTCTTGAGTAATTCTTTAACAATTTAAGAAGAGTGTCAGCTCCAAGACAATCACTTGTCTGTAGAAGATTACTTGTTTTAGCTGCTTTTGAGGAAGATTTCCATCCCAAATTCGACCTCTGCTCTTGAGTGCTGCACTTGAAAGCAACAGCTGGCAATTCTTCCCTGAGATACTTGAGCCACTTCTCAACAGCTTCTCGAGGAACAAGATCTGTAAACCAAGAACCACATTAGTCAATAAAGGAAGCACAATACACAAAACATACATTTCTGCACACCCAATTTCTTTCCTGGACAAGAAAAAGAAAAGGATTAAAAATACTCAGTATTTCCTTTAGATTTTGTCCACGAAATCTCTAGTACTTTATCCATAACTCTAAATAGATTTTCAACAGAAAGAAAATCTTCTTATACCCTGATTTGGATATTTTTCACAGGCATGGGATTCATGAACACTTTACTTATTATTGGATTTACAGCATTTCTATTGGAACGGAACAACACATATATAACACTTGTGATGAATCTATCAATTAAAAATTAAAGCACACTCTTGCGGAAAACGTGAGTATAGTGTGACACAAACCAATAGACACACATAATTTTAATTCGACATATATCGAAACTCCACATTCAATTGGAAACCAAATTTCTAATCAAACTTGGTAGTGAATAAATAAATACAAATACAGAAAAAAGAAGTACATTTGTAGAATTCCTCCATCTTAAGAAGGTAAGGCAATTACCAATTTTATTCAGCAGCAAGACGAGATGCTTTTCAGGACCTGATTTCATCACCATCTTTTCCATATCAACACAACGGGTGCCCAACGGATCCCGGGCATCGAGAACTTCCAAAATGACATCCGACGCTTCTATCACCTTCACCAACTCCTTGTAGAAAGCCCTGTCCGAGCTATCTGTTCGACACCGAAACACATTAAAACTCGAGAAGGTAAACCAAAACTACGTTCTACTACAACAAAATTTCCAACAAAACATACCACGGGTTTTCGCAAACCCAGCAGTAACATTTTTCTCCTCTTTCGCCGACAACTTGGATGCATCATCGTCCTCTAACAACCCCAACTTCCTCTTTTGCGCCTAAATTACCAAAATTTAATTTTAAAAAAAATCAATTAAAAATTTTAAAAAATGGGTTTTCGTTTTCAAGTAAAGAAATGAAGGACAAACAGACCCTTGCTTTGCGAGCGGCTTTCTTCTGCTCGAGTTCGTCAAGAGCGCGAGCGCGGCGAGCTTCGAGGGCTTTGAGCTCCTGTTCCTTGAAAGGCCAGTCATTGGGGATACCGGGGTCCTTCTCGACCTTGCGCCGGCGGCCAATTCCGAGCTTTTTGGCCTCCTTCGCCTTCTTCTTCTGGTGCTCTTTCACCTTCCTTATCACCTTGTACTTCTTCCTCAGTGGGATTCTCTTGCTCTTACTCTCTAAACAATACAGCCATGGATAATTGTATTCAGTTAACAACAAACCATGTTACCATAACTCAAAATTTATACAAAAAAATTTGAATGTTTTCCGTCAATCTGCAATGAAATTTTGGGTTTTTCTTGTTTTTGGAAAGCGAGGGGAAAAAAAAAAAAAAAAAAAAAAGAAGCTTACTTTTACTCTTCTTCACCATTTTTCCTTCTTCGGAGAAGGAATCGCCTGAGAGAGAAATCTAGGGAGGAGGAGGAGGAGGAGAAAGGAAGTCCGCTTGTGTGGTTTAGGGTTTTGGCAAAGAGGATGCAGTAAACGACAGCGTTTTGGTTTTCTGGCTTCGTAATTGGGCCCTGGAATCAGCCCATTAACAAAGAATGTGGACTGGAATAAAGCCTCTGTGGGCCGGGTTCTGTTTAACAAGGAAAAACAGAAAAATGGGGTGAGAGAGGCTCGAACTCTCGACCTCAGGATAACTCAGAAGCTATGAGACCTACGCGCTAGCCAACTGCGCCACCACCCCGTGTTGACCAGATTTCAACTTTTTAATATTTAAAGTACGAATCTTTATTTTTTCTGATACAATTTTATTTTTAATTTTTTTGAAGGATTATTATTTTTAAAAAAATTTTCTTCTGACGAATCGATAATTGTTTTATTTTTTAAATGACTAGTTGACAGTTGAAAAAATACATAAAAATATGAGGGCCGGCTGGATTCAGATATCTCCAGGAACCATGAGATGTAATGATGTATGAAAACGAACCGCCGGGAAGATTTTTGCAATTTTGCGCCCATCCACGAAAATAGTTCAATTTACATTTACAAAATACAAAGAAAGAAAGAAAGACAGGCCAACAAGTGTGGGAGTGTCCATTCCGTTTGGCTGCTTCCTTCCTTCCAAAACGCAGCGCCGTTTCATAAGCTTTTTTGACCTCCACGAAACCAGGTTCGCACAATTCCAATCCTCATCTTCACCCCTCTTCTTCTGCTTTCCTTTTTTTTTTTTTCCTCTAAGCTCTGAAATTGCTCAACCCTAATTTCTTTCCAGTTCGATACGCTAGTCTGATCTTCATACAAAGGAGCTTCAAAGTCGATTACTATACTCGTTTCCTGTGCAGATTTACAATTACACTACTGCGATTGGTATAAAATGTGCTGACTGGAGGGAAAATAGTTGTTCATCAATGGCGGATTATGTGGCCTCAACTTCATGTGTCAAGCTGCATATGCAGATAGGGATTGGATTCTCACCCCACAATTCTCATTTCAGATTTCTACAAAGGTTTTTACTACTTGGTTTCGCTTATTTGAGTTCGCACTTTTTTTTTTGGGTGCTATTTTGAGCCAGTGGAGTAGAATTATTTCATCAGTTTGTTAGACTATTTGACCATCTATAATTCAAATGCCAATACTAAATTTACAAATGTGTTGTTCTATTTTTGTGCCCGAATTATGGAAGGGAAATTTTTTATTTTAAGTGATTAAATATTGGCAATGATGTGATAGTAACTGAAAAAGTTAAGCAATAAATGCCAAATTCTTTTGGTATATGCTCTAGTTAGTGTCAAATTTGACACCAAGTGTAGCCTATGACAAATTTGACTTTAAGGGTATATTTGGTACGAAGGAGAGAAAATAGGAAGGAGGGAGTGGTGGATCACTTAGCTGAGAAAGGAGGAAGGATTTTTCTTATGATGTTTGGTAAGCAATCTCTTGAGATCAAAATTGGGGTGTTTTGAAGGATCTGAAGTCCCTCTCCTAATCCTTTCCGTCCTCTTTTCTCTCCTACCAAATAGCCATAAATGTCAAACTTCTTTCACTAATCTCTCCACCCCTCTCCTTCCTTCCACTTTTCTCTCCTACCAAATACACAAGTGTAGCATTGCATTAAATGGTTTTCTTACCCAAATGCCAAATTTTAGCATTGGCGTAGAAATTTGGCATTGCATTGGAGATGCTCTTAGCGGTCAACATTTTGAGGGAAAGTAAAAATGCTGTGGTTGTTGTTTAAGTGCTATGCTTAATCATGCCTTAATGAGCTATAGTTATGATTGCAGGGAGTACTCTTTTGGAAACTGGAACTCTGTATGGTCACCAAGGATGAAAATGTGTGAGCTTACTGCTTCTGGCATCCTAAAGTTGAAACTAAGTCCTCGGTCTGTGGGGTCGACGTTGAAGTGCATGTGTTTGGGGTCGTTGGTAAACCCTGAAGGAGCCACGGTTTCTAATTGGGTACCAGTTGTTGACCAAGTGCTTTTGATGGCTAGTATAGTTCTCACTTATATGGCCGGAGTTATTCCTCTTAAGCAGTCTTATCAAAAGGATATCTCCAATGAGAGCAGGATTGCTGAAAGCTCAACCTCCTCTGGTAGGTAAGGGTATGCATCTCGAAGTTCAAGGTTGATGTTCCCTTGCTCTAAATAAATGATGAAGTTCAGGGTTTCTTAGAGAATGTGCAATGCTTCCCATTTATTTATATATGTTTTAGTTCTCTTGTAACCAGAGAGTTCTTTAATTCATTGCAGTTCAATGAGAAATGAGGAACAAGCTGAACCAAAGTATGCCTTGGATGTTGTCAAAGAGAAACTTCTGGATTCTTTGGATGCCTTTGAACGCGGAGCTAATTTGGGAAATAGGATTCTTGAATACAATGAGAGCCGTTCAAATCGACCTTTACATTTGAGTGCCCTTGCTGAAGGTCCGAGGTTAAGATTGCTTTGGGTTATTCTTCAGCAAATTGAGGAAGAGGCAAGATCTGCATCCGTTCATTGTTTTGCAATGTTACTTTGTTTTTTTCTTCGTTTTAAGAGTTTATTGATTTAATTGGTTAGAGGTAGGAGGTTATAGTTTTAAACCTCCCAATCTGAACTAATATCATTTAATGAATGATCATGACATGCCACAAATGCTATCATGATTTCTCCTTTACAACTGTGAAATGGGATGATTCTGTGATTAATTGATGACTGGGGTATTTTTACTTTTCAAATGTTGTGATGCAGGTGAATAATATTTCAAACTCTAAATCTCTCGACACGTATGATAGGCTGACAGTTTTTTCTAGAGTGATTCAAAAATCTTGTCAGCCTGTGTGCATGACTTGGTTGGAAAGGGAGCATCACCTTGCAAATAGCAATCTTGACAAGGTAAATCGGAAAACTCTCAATGTGCCATTCTGAGGTTTTTCTACAACTTTTTTTTTTTTAATTTTTTTTTAAAAATAAATATAGTCTTCATTATATTGTTTTTCTATTCAGGCACTTGTTCCTTTGTTACATGCAAAGTTAAATGGAGATGACACTGTTCTACTGAACATTAAGAACTCAGGCAAGGAAGATCTTTATGCAGATTTATTGTGCTTTCTTTGTTTTGGTTCAATCAGGTAAATTCATAGATTAGTATCTCTGCATCTCTTCTAATCTTAACATATCGTTGCTATTCTGTTCTGTTAGTTAGTTCACCGTGTTTCATTCCTCATCTAGCTTCATGATCTTTGTGCAAAATTGGATCCGAGAAAAGAGTTTTGTAATTAGGGAAAGAGGTACCGGTACTGTCATAGGGTCTTTCATCCTTGTATTGGAGAACTTTCGGAGCAACATAGTGAACTTTTTAATATAAAATTTGTGCAGTTGGCATCATATTATTTCTCATGAATTACTTTTTAGTCTCAAAAGATGTATAGATAATATGATTGGTTTATGTTAACTTAAGTAGCCACATAGAATTACAATGAAATGTAATGAAAATGTACCTCCACATGATTTTAGGTGCTTTTTGTTCAACTTTAACATTAATGATCCACTTTATTGTTACACTGGGTTTTGTAAGTAGCCTGTCTTTATATTGAGTCACTCAACCTTCATTCATATTTTAGCAGGACAGATTGCTGTTATGACAAGAGATTGTATTTTTTGAATGGTATTTCTATATTGGAAGATTTTTTGATAAACGTAGCGGATGGGATTGCAAGCATCTATTTGGAGCTTATTTCTGTGGACAGTAACATCTCAAATGAAATGAACAGCCTGTGCTTGGAACTGTGTACTTTGTCAACACGAGCACTTCAAAGATTACGTAATGAGGTAAATTCTTCTGGAGCGTAGTGCTCTGATTGTCTAATGTTGTGAACAACTCGTTTATTGCGTAATTTGGTTGTTTTGAGATTCTGCATATTGATGTCCTCCTCCTTTCTTTGCTCATATGTAATGTTCGACTTTTTCATAACAATTATCGAAATCAAGTTGGGAATATGGGTGAATTCCATTGTTTATTCGTTTTGAATCTTATTTTGAGCTATCATAGTAATCCGCTTCACTATAATGGTTCAAAGTAACCAGTCTTGAACAATTTAGATGTTGTTAATGATGTTTATACGTCCTGAAGGAAAACCTTTACGATTTGTTGTTTTGAACTGTACATGTTATGTTAAATTCCTAAGCAGTAGCTTCTAGCAATAGTTCCAAATGTAACAATCAGTATCCTTGTTATTAGGTGGCTTTAAACCAGTGGCTGTATCAAAATTTGGAGTCTGTGGCATCAATGTATGAGGATCACTTTGACTTATGCACCCTTCAGAGGCAACTCATTGAGAAACCAGCCAATAGCCGCTCGGACAATTCTTGGTGGAAGAAACTTACCCAGAGAAAATCTAAAACCGCTTCGGCTCCATCATGTTGTATTGTGATCAGCCAATTTTCCATGCCTGTTAAGCGGACAAAGGAACTGCGGGCCCTAACAGGATGGTATGCTCCTTTCAGTTCTAATTTCCTTACATTACTCGAATATAATCCTTTATCATGGTAAATAGGACGCTCGATCATCCTTAATCACCACTGTTGGTTTGTCTGTCACAGGAGGTATTACTTCAGCCTATTCCTGGAGTTGTCCGACATTGGCATGCCATTCATTAAAGCTGTTATCAACAAAGTCAGCGATGCTATCTCATTCTTTTTGGTGAGCTTAATTGGGCGGTCATTGGGACTCATTTACACCGGAATTAGGCAGTCTCTGCGGTGGAAGTGAGATATAAAGGGAGGTAAATTTCTTTGGTCATTGCAATTTTTGTTCTTAGAGAAGTAGGAACTAGGAAGTCGGAAGAATTAGTTACATCTGTTAGATTAAAAAGTCCATCTTTGTTCTTGCCACTTGAGGCTGCCCTTATATCCATAGTTAACTGAAGTTGTCGTCGACGTCGACGTTAAGAAGTCTGTGATCAAACCCTGTTCCAGATTGGGCAAGTGATCTGGCAAACATAAGAATAAAGCAAAAGTTTCTCATTCTTTTCTTTGATTGGCTATGTCCCATTTTGATGCTTATGTTCCCATACAGGTTTTGTGTAGAATTGGTGTCCCCTTCCAACTTTTTCTCAAATGGGGTAAAACTTTATCTTTTTAGTTAACTAATTCTTTCTTTTTTCACTTTGGTGAAAGAATAAGGTGAAAGAATAAACACCAAGTATTTGTCTCCTAGTGAATATGCATAATTTATTAAAGTGGGGCATAAAGCTTTTATATGGCTTTTATATATGGCATAAGGTGAGAGTTGGTCTAGTCAACTCATTGTCAGATTCATTAAAGCCTGAGTTCTTTGAAGGGCTTTTTTTTTTTTTTTTCCTCCTCCTGTTTATAATTTAAAGGGAATTCTTTGAAGCTTTCTTGACTAGGCAACTAAGCCGGGCAACCAGTGGGCAAAATATCTTCAAACGTCTTTAAGACACTGGGTTAAAGCTGGTGAGGAACTTTTCTTGATATGGCTTACGACAAAGTGTTCTTCTTTATTGATTCTCTGACTTAAAAAGAATAAATAAACAAAATGATTTTGACAGACAGTTACTTAACTCGTTTTTAATAAAACCTTTTGTTCTCTTTGCTCATGAATCAACGACTCAATGTTGGGTAGTGTTTTCTTAATATATATATATATATATATTAAGCTTGTATTTGATTTGTCGATTGGAGATGAAATTTTTAAATTTGAATTTGTTGATTTTTTAAAAGTTAGTTATAAATTTTGTTGACTTTTCAAAAATTTAGTTATAAATTTTGTTGGAGTTAAATTGTAACATCAAACGAAGCCTAAGGATTTTTTTTAACGGTCCTAGTGGAATGCGCCTCCAACTTAATATAACAATAGAAATTCAAGAAAAACGTAGTATATTACATGATTAATTATGAACATATGTATTTCAAAATATTTTGGAGTCACCTTAAATTACATTAGAGGAACCGGAAGAACTATATGTAACTATATTAAAATTTAAGAGAAATGAAACAAATGAAGACTTTGGCCCAAGCCTCAAACTCTATTAAAATTGGGGGGAACCTGATTTTTGTGGCTCAAATGGTAAGAGGTTGATCGACTAATCACTTTTTCATATATAATCACTTCAATCAAATCGGATACTGATTTAAATGGTTTGTCTCACCACATTAACATCTATCATAATAAATCTTGATACGTAATTTGGGTGAATGGTGCGGTGAGAAAATGACAGGCACATAAATAGATCATATATTACTTTACAAAAATAAATAAATAAATAAATAAATAAAACACAAAAAGATAAAATTAAAAAATAAAAATAAAAAGCAAAAGTACATATGAGGAGATAATCCTTGTGCCCTACCATCTTTACAAGGTAATCTCTTTTGCCGAGAAACTTCTTATATACACACACACACACACACACACACACACACACACTAATAAATTGATTGCGTCCACACCTTTTTGTAAAGCAAGCAAGGTCTCCCACTTAAAAAAAGGCTTCTCCTTTTTAACTGACTTAATTATGAGTAAACCCATTATGAGATTGCTTTGTGCCTAGCTAATTACCAAAAAAAAATAATAATAATAACAATAACTTTCTGCCTAGCTAGTGATTATTTCCACAATCAGGGAAATCAAGCATATGTATTTTGGTATACCAATTTTGATTCACTACATGTGGAAATTTTGTAGACCAACAACATAAAATTAAACAAAGATTTTTGTTTCCTCAAATTATTATATGATAAAGAATTTTATCATGAGAGTTTGTATTTAAACAAAGATTAGACTAGAACACCTGTCTCAATCAAGCTAACAAGCCCTTGTAACAATTTGGCTTGCAAAAACGAGTTCTTCATGAAAGACAGATCCTACATTTAGCATACTAAGATGCAAAACGTAACATGATATTCTTTCTTTCGTTTAAATTTCAAAGACATAAATCGTTGTAAGTGTAGTAATCGAAATCTTATAAATGTAAATATATTTATGTGTATGAAATTCTATTTTGACTAATAATCTTGCCCACAAGCTGACATGACTGATTAGAAATTGAAAGAAAAGGGAGACGTAAAAGGCATGATTAGAAGGTTGATGAAGCATCACTATCCAAACAAAAACAGCGAATTTGGAAGTAGTCTCAATTAATCAGGTCCAATCAATATATATATATATATATATATATATTTGCATGAATGATGCAATTAAGCTGTAAGAACAGCACACTAAGTAGTAGTCTTAGAAGCTATAATTGTTCAATTATCAAAACCAAATAATGTTGCCGGAGATTAATTATTGTATGTCTATATATAAATATTTAAATATATATATAAATTTATATGGTGGACCGCACTGCCGTTCGGCCACTCTCATACTTTATTGCATGGCTGCCTGGTGAAAGGAACCTAACATGAGACCCGTCAGGCACTGTTGTGATTTGATGTTGTAAATTATTAATATCCTTGCCGGGAAAGATTATATTAGCAAAATTTAACAAATAACAAATGGCCATTTGGCTTTACGGGATTTTTTTTTTTGGATATTATTTGTCACACGTACTGCACATAAATACATATAAATAGCTTTTTTTTCAATTAGTAATATATATAGCTTTTTGTAGTTTTATATAGTGTGTATATCTACATATATCATATAATAATTCATTTGTTCCCCACTTAATTGAATTATTAGGTTTTAGTGCGTACGAGAAATAATTTACTTATGAGTATAGTTTACATGCCTCAATTTGTTTTCGCTCAACCCTACTTCTCGTCTCTTTGCATAATTAATAAATCAGGGTCCGTGA
>JAFMPE010046100.1:0-14952 GCA_024759925.1 Ficus religiosa | reverse complement strand
TGGGTACCGTCACGCAAGGAATTTTGTGCGTAATATGCCAAAGGTCTCAATTCAAAGGGAATTTCATTCAAGTCGAATGAAGGTATTTCTTCTTACACTGGTTGTTGTTGTACCTCCGGTTGTGACTGTATTTTCTTCCTCCGGGCTCCTTTTTTTGTTCGTTTGCTTCCCTCATCTTCTCGGTCAGGAGCATGACTAGGACCTTTACTTACCTAGCTCAAACTTGTTTCAATGACGAATAATCTTTTTGGCCATGCAACAAACCCACCGACAGCTTCTTCAATACATGTGGCTTCGTTCGTCGGAATAGGTAGGAATGCACCTTTTAGTTTCGGGACTGTAATTGTCACTCGTACATTCTTCTCACCTAATGGAATCCCATGGACTGTATCGGTTGGAACACATTCCATGTATGCCCATTCGATAGCAACAAGCACATCTCCTCCGTTAATTAAATAAGGAAGAAATAGCTGGCATTCCTTACTTGCGTTCGGCATGGGCTTCAGATCCGAAGGCCTGGCTTCATTTTCATTAAGAGTGCAGCTAGCCTTAAAGCTGTTGTGTTGAACAACAGTCGGTGCGGTCGACTCCTCAGCCATCATCTCTTAGTTGAGACTGTGCTTCGCACAAAGTTCCCCTATGGTTCTTTCCAATTCGGCAAGCTTCCGTTTCATATCCGAGACTACACCAGTTTCCGTTGAACTTAGCACAAGGTTGAAGTATTGCGAATGCTTGAAAAACTTAGATTGACCCTGAATCCAACCTGAGTGCTCGGCATTGCCTATGCCTTGGTCAATATGTCATTTGTCCCCACAGATTCGAAACTTCCTTGTGTACATTGTTCACTGAACTCATCCTGTAACAATTACAGAATATGCATTAATTGAACTCGTAAACATAAAGGAGTGTACAGGATGAATATATTTGAAAAGTGTGCTGAAAACTTACTATTGTATCGGCAATTTTTTTAAAAGCTTCTTTCTTGAACGATCCATCGGGTTTAACGCGCATGTCCAGCCACCTGTCATGCCGCTCTGCATATTTTCCCGTCTTCTGGAATTGTAGTTTAATAATTACCGTTACTAAACATAAAAGAAGAAATTGGAAGTACAACATACCATTTACACATATTGCGTGGGTAATTCGTCGTGGTATCATAAATTTCAAATTTTTTAAAAATTACTCAAAAAAAAAAGATTAAAAAAATATTGAAATTTAAAAATTTAAGAAACCACGACAGTTTTTCTAGAAAAATATCATGGTATCATAATTTTTGAATTTTTTAAAAATTAGTTGCCGCTGCTATTCACCAACTACTGGGGAACCTCTCTTCCAATTTTGGCCGGGGGCAAAGAAGGAGGCCATTGTTAAGGTCACCAGAGAGGGGCGTAGGACTAGAGGTTGTCACCAAGAAATCCTCTAGAATAAAGGAATTTAAAGTTTCGGATGCAATAGTTTATTCTTATTTCAAAGATATCAGATTCGTAACGCTACTTTGTTTATTGATCGATTTCAGCGCTTGGTGGATCCTTGTTAGGACCGGCTTAAAAAGATGGAGATTTTCTCTCTACTAGCTGCCCCACCATAGAATGGATCGCTTAAGAAGAGCACTTTTCGGGCATAAGATAGCAAAGTTGTATACTCTCATGAGGGGATCCAGAAATGGAGGCCCAAGGTCCCATTAACAATAGACGAAGCCAATGTTGGACCAAATAACAACTCCATAAGAGTGTAAATGATCACCAAAGGCCATCGATCCTTCGCTGATTTAAGGTCAAAGGAATATAGTTTGGACGGCTTTGCCCAAGTATGGCAAAAAACATACATTTGATATGTTCTTTTTGAACACTCAATTGATAGCACAAAGTAGTGGTTTTCCTCTTTCATAATTGGTGACTACAACTACACTTATAGTTTCAGCTTACCCTTTGTTAAAGAAAGCCCTAATCTCTTACCGTCGTGGTATCATAAATTTTAAATTTTTTAAAAATTACTCAAAAAAATATTTAAAAAAAATTTAAAAATTTAAGAAACGACGACGGTTTTTCTAGAAAACCGTCGTGGTTTCTATGATACCACGATGGTTTTTTTAGAAAACCGTCGTGGTATCATTTTTTAATTTTTTTAACAATAACCCAAATTTTTTATTAAAAAAAATTAAAAAATTTAAAAAAACAAATTAAGATACCACAACAGTTTTATCTAAAAACCGTCGTGGTTTATCAGATACGACGACGATTTTTTTAGAAAACCGTCGTGGTATTTTGACCGAAATTTTTTTGTATTTTTTTTTTATTTCACATATAATCTTAAAGATGGCCACATCTGATTGTTATGCATGAAGCAGGTCAATTAGTAACTTCCGCTCTTGAATTTATTCACACAAGGCATATATACTTCTTCAATAATGTGCACAATTAACATAGTTAATACACCACTGTCATAATTAAATTATATACAACGATCGAATACAAAAAACACTGTCAAGTTGATTTTTTTTCTTTTTGGTCTTCTCAACACATGTCCACTCGACATCTAAACGAAGCAAGTGTGAGGCATCATCGTCCAAATGATCAATCTCCTCTACCGGTGGCAATCCGTTTGTGAAAGATGGAATGTCAGTGCAATCTTCAACATCTTCTTAGCTATCTCCGATTCTACTAGCTAGCTTCATTGGTACAACTAAAGATAACTCTAAATTGTCGAGATCCGTTGTGTAAAAGACCTATACGGCTTGCGACGCCATAATGAAAGGATCATTTTTGTATCCCAATCGCCTAAAGTCCACCACTGTAACACCGTCCCTATCAATCTTAACAAAGTTATTTGTCAGCCCACTTGCATTTAAACAGTGGTATCGGCAAACAACAATAATTAAGTTCCCAAATATCTTCAAAGAACCCAAAGTAGTTCATGGAACCGTATACCAGGTTCTTGTCCTTTGCGGGTGAAATATGCATAGACTCAGCACGAAGACTCACACCACTATTTTGGACGGGATGCTTCTCATCTCTTTCATAAGTGTAGAAGGAGTAGCCATTGACAGAGTATGATGTACATCTTGTGACTATCGATGACGGTCCTCTTGCCAGCTTCATTAAGTCTTGGTAATGACCAGCCTTCATATGCAGATATATTCTTATCCACTCTCGAAATGTCCGCTTGTGCTCATCATGAATCCACTTCTCACATCTTGTTTTTCTTGGATTCGCCTCTCTTAATTCTGTCATGTAAACCTCAATGAAAGGCTCTACTTCCTTAGCATTGTGCAAAACATACAAATAAGCTTTTTCCCATTCATCTTGATTTTCTTGTGAATGAACGCCCACGGAGAGTCCTTTTGAAGTAAAAACCCCGCTCGTTGGCAACCTTATTGGGTCTGCGTTGGACAAATACTCGAAGCAAAATTCAACTGATTCCTCGACTATGTAGTTTTCCACTATACATCCCTCCGGCCTATTTCGATTCTTCACATAACCCTTCAAAACTTTTATGTACCTTTCGAAAGGATACATCCACCTCAAATGGACCGGTCCACATAGCTTAACTTCTCGAACTAAGTGCACTGTTAGGTGAATCATTATATCAAAAAAGGCTGGTGGGAAATACTAGTCAAGCATGCACAAAGTCAACACCAATTCTGACTGTAAAGAATCTAGCATAAGTGGATCGATTACCTTGGAGCATATTGAATTGAAAAATGAGCATAACTTCATAATTGCATATCTCACATCTTTCGTTAAAACTCTCCGCAATCCAAGAGGTAATAATTGTTGCATCAAGCTATGAAAATCGTGTGTTTTCATTCCAAGGACTTTCAAATCCTTCATCGACACCAACCGTTTGAAGTAGGAAGAGTACCCATTTGGCACTTTCACGGACACAAGCCATTCACAAAACTTTCTCTTCTCTTGTCTCGATAATGTGTGCTTTGTTGGAGGTAAGTACATGCCATTCGATCTTTTCTTGGGGAGCAAATTTGGTCTAAGCTTCATCTCTTTAAGATCCAATCGTGCCTTTTAACCATCTTTAGTTTCGTTTGGAATGTCAAGCAATGTGCCCACTATCGATTCACAAACGTTTTTCTCAATATGCATAACATCTAAGCAATGACGAACGTAATGTGACTTCCAATATGGAAGTTCCTAGAAGATTGACTTCTTCTTCCAAGGTCCATCGACAACTGGAGTCTTACGTTTTCTATTCCCCAAAACTACTTTCACATCTTTAACCATCTCAAATACATCTTCACCAGACAAAATCCGCGGAGCGGTTCTTTCTTCGGTATTACCATCAAAAGCCTTTTTTTTGTTTGTGATATCGATGATTTTTTGGCAAGAATCTCCTGTGACCAAGGTAAATGGTTTTCTTACCATTCTTCAACCAGATGCAAGATGTATCCTTCATACAAACTGGACAACCTATAGAACTCTTCACAGGATAACCAGATAAGTTGCCAAGTGCAGGAAAGTCGTTAATTGACCGAATCAACATTGCACGAAGATTGAACGTATCTTGACGGTAAGAATCTCTAACTTGTAAACCATCTTCCAACAAGCCTTTTAGGTCATCGATTAATGGTGTCAAGTACACGTCAATGTCATTCCCCGGTTGTTGAGGGTCTGAGATCAATAAGGTCAACATCAAGAACTTCCGCTTCATGCACAATTCCGGAGGGAGATTGTAGTTGACAAGTATGACTGGCCAGGTACTATGCCAACTACTCATGTTACTATATGGGTTCATTCCGTCCGTCGACAAACCTAGACGTAAATTCCTTGGTTCTGCACTAAAATCTGGATGATTGTCATCAAAGGTCTTCCATTGTGGTGCGTCGGCCGGATGCCTAAGTTTGCCATCATCAACACGTTTATCATGGTGCCAGGTCAAATTCTTAGCATGCTCGGCATTACGGAACAAACGACGCAAACGTGGAGCCGGTGGAATGTACCATAACACCTTAACCGGCACTCCTTTTCTACCATTCGATGGCATCTTACCCTTCTTCCATCTTGACTCGTTACAAACCGGACATTCATCTAAATCTTCATATTATTTTCGGTAAAGAACGCAATCATTTGGACAGGCATGTATCTTTTCATATTCCATTCCTAAAGTGCTCAACGTCTTCTTTGTCTCGTACATACTAGGTGGAACTTTGTTATCATCCGATAGAACATCTTTTAGAAATTCTAAAAGAGTCGTGAAACTAGAATTCGTCCACCCTCCCGATGCTTTCATATTCAATAATTTAACCAATGCCCCTAATTTCGTATATTTTATACACCCGACATACATGGGCATTTCAGCATCATTAATCATTGCCTCAAATAACTCCGAACAGTCCACAAAGTTTTCTTCCAAATCATTTATCATATTGAACATATTATCAACAACGTCTTCCTCAACAATAGCCTCTATACCTTTGGTACTCATCGATGTATATTTAATATCGAAAAAATCCTCGCCATGTAAATACTATGTTTGGTAAGAACAAATAATCTCATAAGCACGCAAATGGCCTCTAACACTATCAATGGAATGAGATCTATGATTACCACATATTTGACATGGACAAGGAATCTTATCATCTTGTATGTGAGCTTTGGCAAATGACAAAAATTCTTCAACACCATCTTCATAATCTTAAGACCACATCCATTTCCTATCCATGATTTGCAAATCTTAAATAAAAATATTAAAATACTTAGAAGTCAATAAGTACTCTATTTTAACATGCATATATATATATATATATATATCATTTTCATTAATTAACACATGACCAGTCAACCATTAAAAATCGATCCCAAAATATATATATCTAAAAATAACACTACACAAAATCATAAAAATCAATAACGACCGTTGTATTATTACTAATAATTAATAACAAGCTTATAATTAGGAAAACAAAACAACAATAAGATACGTGAATTAGTAATTATCACTTGCAGAGAGATGATAATGATGGATTAATATAGTAGATGTATATGGTACTGGTGGTGTAGTCCAATGGCGTACTCACTGTTTTCGGAGAGATCTGATCTTGTTTTGGGATACGCAGCAATTTTTCTAAATTTTTCATGAATTTACATGATGGTTTTTTAAAAAACCGTCGTGGAATGGGTGCTTCCACGACGGTTCCCTGAAACCATCATGGAATGGATGCGCTTCCATGACGGTTCCTCGAAACCGTCGTGGAAGCGGTAACTTCCACGACGGTTCTTTGGAACGGTCATGGAAGCGCCTCGGCTTCCACGACGGTTTCAAGGAACCATCATGGAAGCCGAGGCACTTCCACGATGGTTCCAGGAAACCATCGTGGAAGCAACCGTTTCCATGACTGTTTCGTGTAGCCGTCTGGAATATAAGGAAACGACGACGGTTTTCCGATATACTGTTCCGCTTCGTGTTTTTGCTACGTTTTCCATGATGGTTTTTTAAAAAATGGTCATGGAATCCACATTTTGTAGTAGTGATTTATGCTCTAAAGCCCGTGGCTGGAAATTTGAAAAAAAAAATTTAATTTAAAATTTGAAAATTCCTATTTCCATGACCTTTTTTAAAAATGGTTGTGGAAACTTTGACTTCCACGACGGTTTTTTAAAACTGTTGTGGAATCTTCGGCTTTTATGACTGTTTTCAAAAACCGGATTTTGCACTATGTTTTTGCTGTACTTTCCCTGACCATTTTTTTAAAATGGCCATAGAAGCTCCATCGTCGAATCCACATTTTGTAGCAGTGAAAATTAAGAATTTAGTTACAAAAGAAAATTATGGGGACAAAAACGTTCCAGACGTAATAATTTAGAGACCAATCAGGAATTGAGACAATCCATTAATGGCAATTAATAGAATTTGTTAAACAACCCCCCCCCAATTTTTTATCAGCTAGAAGGAAAAAAAAAAAGGATCAAAACATGACAACCTAATAATTCAGGGACCATGATTACAAGTATAGCCTAGCGGTAATATCACATCTGACTCCACCTCAAGGTGCATAATTTGAATCCCCCCACCCCTAAGTTAAAAATAAATAATAATAATAATAATAATAATAATAATAAAGGAACCAACCTAGAAATGGCCTATTCAAGCAATTCAAGTGCATCCTAAATAAGGTGCCGATTGGAGCATACACTAAAGTTGGAATTTTTCTTTTTTTCTTTTTTTGGTCTTTTTCTCCAAAGCAAACTAATTTCACTATTCACATCTCCAGTTTTCTCTTTTTCTTTTTCAAAAAACTCCAACTTAAAAATTTTGTAACTTTCTTATTTCAAGATGAAATGAGATTTTTTTTTAATTGCAAAAAATGACGACAGAAACGAAACAAGATTCATATTTCTATTTTTTCTGAATGTCTTTCAAGTTTTTGCAGTTTTTAACTATTACAGTTTATTTTCAATCAAACACACAACTCCAGACACTCATTAATTTTCAATCAAAACATTTCCAAAACCAAACTCAGAATGTTTTCTATAACAATCATGTAATTTTAATTTATGTCGTGGAGCTTTTTTCGTCTTAAATCGGGAAAGGTTCCTTGAAAATTTCAAAATAGATGGGCCAGAGTTTGGACTACGCAACGAAAATTTTCTAAGAAGGCAATTGCACAAATGATAGGCTAGTGGTCTAAACTTCTTTTGGATTTCAAAAAGCAACTTCTACCAGTGGTCTAATGTGCCGGAGTTTGTTCTTCAAACTGTTAATTTGGATACTCTGCTCATTTCTATAAATCTTCTCTAGCAAGATGACGGGAATTTTGGTAGCCCTTTTTAGTTTTATTGAGGGGTTTTCCTCTTTAGGCTTAACTAGCGAAGACATTCTTGTTAGTGTTTTTAAAAAGATGTCCGGGTTTTCCACACCTGAAGCAAGTGTTGGCTCCCATTTGACATTCACCATGATGCTCTTTGCCGCATTTAGGACAAGAAGTTCTCGGTTGTTTTCCGCGCTCATTCTTGCGACCTTGGTTGTTACTTTGATCATGCTTTCTCTTATGGTTTTGAACCTACCCTTTCCAAAAATTTTCCTTAGAAATGCCACCATTGTTTTCTCCAAATTGGGCCTTCCTCTCCTCTTGGGTTATGAGTTGAGTCCTTTCTACCAAGAGTGCCTTATTCACAACATCTGTGTATGTGGCCAAATCAAAAGGAGCGACTGCCTCCTTAATACAGGGCCTTAACCCCTTCTCGAATCAAGGATCTTTACTCTCCTCAGTCGCCACCAAAGTGGGAGCATATTTTGCCAAACCAGAAAATTCAGATTCATACTTGGTAACTGTCTTATTGCATCATCCGAATTGTTAGAAGAATAATTTAGTGAGCTAAGCCAAGTAAACCATGCTACATGCATAAGATAATCGCAATTAATTCAATAAATACTCAATCCTTTTTAATGTGTCATGTTGTCATTAAAAATTTTCATTATTAACATTTTAGAGCACTCGGTGTCATGCCTATACTTTCGGTAACCAGTAGGCCATGGTTTTCAGAACTTGTATAATAATTTGGCCACTAATAAAAATGTTAATTCGGGTTTTCCAAATTAGTTTTTCAACTTCAAGTATTAACCTGATATCATTTTTAGTCTTTGTGGCCTTTCCATCTTGGCCTTTCAACCCAGGTATTTACCACCCTTTATTAGTCATTTCATTCATTTGTGATGGGTTTGTCAGTCCCTGCGTCCCTTACCCACTCAGCCCTCCAGTATAAACACACACCCATTCGTTTTAAAGCATTTCTTTCGTACACTTGGAATACAACATTTAGACATTTTGCATGATCATATAATTTCATAAAAGCATTTAAACATAAGAAGTAAAATCAAGTTGGATTACTTACCTAAATTCCAAGAAAAAGTAATATTATAGTAAGTGATGATGTCCTCCAAGTACCCACGATTTATGTGCCCTTAAATTCCAATAGTTTGTTTATTATGAGTGCATTAAAAAAATAAGAATACTCCACGCACCAAAAATATATACCGAATATGTACCCCCCCCCCCCCCCCCCCCTTTTTTTTTTTAACTATGATGCTTATTAAACGAAACCATAGGTAAAAATATGAAATTAAATAGGTAACTATGATGAAAAAGTAGAAAATATGAATAAAACACTTTTACATCTATAAGCTTAGATTTTCACATAAGAAATCTTTCAAAGGAGGAAATTGAAGAAAATAATATAAAAGAGCAGCAAGTGATACCGATATTTTTACTGTATTATAGGAGCATAAAATCAAGCCCAAATTTTTATAGAACTAAATAACACTTTTAAGATGCGTTTTAGAAATTTTTAATCACAATAAACAAATCTGCCCAGGTCCTCAAAAATTCAGACAATAAAGGAAGACGGATTTTTATCTCATTAGTCACAATACGTTACCAACCCAAAATTTATATGGACATATTAGACATGTATATCAACCTGTGAAAATTTTGTTAGACCATAAAAGAAATAAAGACTACTTATTTTCTATTTTGAAAAAACCGGATTTGACAGAGTCCAACACAAAATCACACTGACCCAACATGATTTAAAAAAATTAAAATCAATCAAGAAAGCAATATAAATTCCTATAAAAATAACACATCATAAAAGATATATATACAAGTGTCACATATAAATTTAAGGATGAAAAGAGTCATAAATATTGATTACAAATACGTGAGATGTCATAACAGTAGTTTTGATAGGTTTAGACTATGCAGAGTGAAAAAATTTATAATAATTCCAAACAAGCATAAAAAATTCCGAAAATTTTCTACAACAATACCAACACAATGACGCACTCAATCAAGAAAAATACGGCTCAAAAATAAATTTCTATGTATTTATAAAATTCGTCCAACACAGGCAGTAAACATTTTTAATAAGAAATCATGACATAGTAAAAAAAATAATAATAATAAAACAAAAGAAATCAATTGATGCATAATCATATGATATGAGATGGAGGGTTTACCTAATAGAAGATTGAATCAATCACTTGGACCATTACTACGTTTTTTTTTTTTTTTTTTTTTTTTTTTTTGTTTTGTTTTTTTTTTTTTCAAAGAGAAGAGAAATTAAGGAATAGCTGGCGAAAGAAAAGTCAAGGGAAGAGGGAAGTGAAAAACTGAATAAAAATTAAAAAAGTGATTGAATGAGAAATAGCTGTTTAAGGTAAAATGAATTTGAAATATATTATAAGATCTTAACTTATTCGTGCATGGAATCTTAAAAAAAAATAAATAAACAAATATACTAACAATAATAAACTTGTATTCTAAGGGAGTAGATAGCCAATTCCTAAGAAGGAAACAAAAATAAAAATGTAAACACCAAAATATTACATTTTGGATTGCTATCAATTTTATGCATTAATCAAGGAAAACATATATGTGTCTCTAATTATACCTAATAGGTCAAACAATGAAATGCGCCAAGATTTGATCACAATCTGACGTTGACTAATGTATATAAGGCATATATGTATATAAATAAATGTTGACAACCATCATATAATGAGGAAAACATATATATAAATATTTCTATTAATATAAAGAATGAACATGAAAAAAAAAAAAAAAAGAGTAATTGTTCAAAATATTCAGGAACTTTTTCAGGGCTGACACTTTGATCCTTATTATTATTATTTTTGGCCGTGCTGACCCAAAACTCTCTAAAAGATGATGGTTTAGTTCTTTCCATCCAATTCTATTAAATTTCTAACGAAATCAGGCATGTGCATTGCATGTGATCTAATTTGAGAGGGTATTTTAGTAATTTAATAATAATTGCTATTACAAAATCATAAAAAATTAAAATTCTCTCTCTTAAACCCAAATCGAAGAGGGCTGGGTTTGTTGGTAGGGGTGGAAGGAACCCATATTGTGCCTGATCTCTCTCCCTCTCTCTCAAACCTAGATCAAGGGGAGGGGTTACGTGAGTTCATTGTGCGGGGTATGGGATTTGATTTGAATCCGGGGTGGGAGGGTTGAGTTTGCCGGCACGGGGGGTGGGGGCGAACCTAGATCGTGGCGGGAAATTGCAAAGGGAGGGAGGGAGGGCCCAGATCGTGCTGAGCGCCTGCAAAGGGAGGGAGGAAGGGAGGGAGGAAGGGAGGGAGAAAGAGAGACGGCCTCTGTCTCTGGCTCCGATGTCAGATCTATGGGGGGCAGGGGGGGAGGGTTTGGTTGGTGGGGTGGTGGGAGAGGAGGGAGGGGAGGGGGTGGGGGAGCTTTGAGATTAGCTCTTTCTCTTTTCTTTATTTTTTATTTAATGTTATTATATGAATAAGAATATTTTCGTCATTTTAGGGGTATTTTCCTTCAAAAAGCATAAAACATGCTTCTCATGTGACCATTCCGTAAGTTTTTTAATGGAATTGGATGGATAGGACCAAACCGTCAACTTTTTAGAGAGTTTAGGGTCAGCACGGCTAAAAAAATAAAATAAAAAAATAAAAAGGACCAAAGTGTCACCTCTTAAAGAGTTTAAGAACTGTCTGGGCCAATTACTCAAAAAATAATTGTAACTCTACACATAATTTACAGGATATATGAACACAATTATGGTAACCTAATAATTATATACTTATACACGTTTATACACTTATAATATTACACAATAATAATTATTATAATAATATACACATTTTCTATGCAATAATTATGGTAAGAATTTCACAATTGAAAGTGAAAATTTATAATATTATGAAATCTGTACGTAGAAAAATAATGTATCAATTTAGTGAAGATTCCCAATTATAATAAATTTCTTTAAGATTAATTAGTGCACGTTGATAAGTCACACGTTAGACATTTCATTGCATACAAATACATGTTAAGGCATAAACATAAATGAAAAAAATAATTAATGCAATATAAGCACACATGCACTAATAAATTTTAGGGCACTCTGAAAACCTAGGTGTTATACTATAGGTGTTCCTACGCATGCTCGTGCCCGTTTCCCTTCCCGGGCGTTGCAATTTCTAGTTATGTCGTTTCATTCTTCAGAGGTGGTTCCATGTCAATTCGTTGGAAATACCGTGCTCATAGAAGACGTGCTGTGAATTCAGTTTGTAGGCTCAATGTTAAAGTCTCCTATATTTCAAAGAGGGTAATGTTGTGGCAAAAAAGTTGGCCCCTTTTTTCTGTTTATAAGGATAATTTTAACTGGTGAACTTGGTCTCTGGACTTCATCTCGCATCCAGTGTTGAGAGATGTGTGTCCTTTGCCATGGTATCTATTCTCGGATTGACCGTAGAGTTTCCCCAGATTTTGCTATCTTTTTTCCCCCATGTTCGGATTTTTTTCCTTTAGGTTATTTCTAATTGTGGGGTTTTTAATGAGACACCGCCGGCCCTTTTCCTTCGTCTTAGGGTAGATTCAATAGGAAGTGCTTTTTGTTTTATTGTTTATGTCTAGCTTGCTGACTTGCTCTTTTGAGTTGTATTTCTCTTAGTCTTTTTTTTTTTTTTTTTTTTGGTTGAACGTATATGTAATTGTTTTATATTTTAATAATTTTGAGACATCTCTTATAGGTGTTAACTTAGTTCGGATATTGTCAGATTTCTTAATACTGATTAGCCTCTCTTTTCATTTCCAAAAAAATCAAAAGAAATTATGAGCAAAATCACTGCCTTAGTTCGTGGAAGAAAAAAAAAAAGAAAAAACAAACAAACAAACCAAACAAACAAACCAAACGAACAAACAAACCAAACAAACAAACCGCGTACCAATAGTAAAGATAGTACATATTCTCTAGGTGGGCAAAGTTGCAAAATGGCACGCAACATGCCAAAGGAAGCCACCGAATTGTAGAGCATGATTGACTTTTGGTTACATCCGAGTTAAAGACCTTTAGCCGAAGCATTCAACAGACTAAAATAAAATAAAGCGAATAAATTAATCACAAGCAAAAACAAAAACAAAAAACAAAAGAAAGAAAGACAGAGCATTTTGGGAATAATTTTGTTTTGAGTATGAAATAGAAATGAAAATATTTTAAAAATGACTTTGAGATATTTTTTAAAATTGTGGTTGATTGTGTTAATAGAGAAATTAATTCAAGCACAAGAAAAAAAAAATTAAAATTATGTTTGGGCATGATTCTGAAAAATTTTTATTGAGTGTGTAAGCTTAAGAATATGAAAACGGAAACGGGCTAGAAAATAACTTTATTTCATTTTCAAATTCTTTAACAAAAAAAAAAGAAAACAATTTGTTAGTTTCATTTCTGTTTTATGACATTGTGCCCCCCCCCCCCCCCAAAAAAAAACACTATTTCATAACAATTTTCAAAACAACTTTTGGAAAACCGTGAGATTTCTTTCGAAAATATTTGGAAAACAATACCAAATGGGGCCACAATATTAACTTTTTTTTAAGTCAATATTAAAGTAATAAGAGGTCTCTATTTCAGTGCATGTTTTTCTTATTTTAATCTAATCCAATAGACACTGAGAGTATGATCTCTTAATATCATTACTGGTATTGTTAATTAATTTGTTAACGATCTAAAGAACAATAAATATTCACCTTAAAAAACTTGCTGCACGACACTCTCTAATTATAAATTAGAGCGTTAAAAATTTAATCAAATTGTTGAAATAATAACACCCAACAATAATACGAAATAAGAAGTCATACTGTAAAAATTCTAAAAAAAAGAAAAGCAAAAGAAAAGGAAACTATCATATTCTACCATGGAATTTTAATAGCATATCAATTCCCTCTCTGGCTTGAGGAATAACGTGTATAGAGTAGGCAACGCGGTGAAAGTGACACAATCAGCTTAATCATTAAGCAATATACAAGCTAGTTCCTTGTATAATATTTAAATTGCATAGAGAATCGTTCAGAAAACTGAGCTTAAGAGGAAAGCAAACAATATATATATACACACACACACACACATATATTTATAATTAACATATTTTCTCCAAGTAAACAACTACTTAATTCAAAATTCAAAATATATCATTTTATTATTTGTGTTCAATCAAAAACATATTATGAGGATTTTTTTTTTTTTTTTTTTTAGCTAAATAAACTGAGTGGTAACTGATATAAAAGAAGCTTAGAATATTTTTAAGAATGCCTCCTGATCACCTTCAGCAAAAATGGATAAATAATTTTGTTTGTTTTTCGGGGAAGAAAAAGAAGAAGACAATATATAATAAATGCAGAAGCTTCTTACGGTCACCCGGCCTTAATTTCCAATTTGGCAATTTCTTTTCAGATTGGCATTACAATTTTGAAATTAAGAAGAAGAATTCATACCAATGATTATATTCCCTTCCCCTTTTACTTATATATATATATATATATATATATATATGTATCCTTTGTCCTCATGATTTTAAACATAAATCTATAAATAATTGTTCTTTTCAAACTGAAGTCAAATTATCTAGAATGTACAAATATTAAAGCTCCATACACGCTACAAGGATATAATACTGACACAAACAAAACATTAAACCATTTGCAATGTATTTGGTTATCTAAATATTATATTTTTATACAAAAGTGTACAAACAATAATATTATTTTACTTTATACTCCAATACAGAATGTTATTGCTACTACTACTTTTACTTTTTGTGATCATTATTAAGCTTTGAAACTTGTAAAAGAAAATTTATAATAGTTAAATATATTAAAGAGTAATCAGCCTAAATGATTCATGAACTATTTAAAAAGTGACACTTTGGTCCCTGTTCTTCTTCTTCTTCTTCTTCTTCTTTTTTTTTTTTTTTACTGTGCTGATCCTAAACTCTCTAAAAAGATGATAGTTTGATCCTTTCCATCCACATCCGTTAAATTTCTAACAAAATCTCATTGAGATGAGTATTTTTTATATTAAAATGACTAAAATACCTTCCCTTCTCTCTCCTTCCCCCCCTTACCCCTCCCCCCTCCCCTCTCTCTCTCTCGATCTCTCTCTCGGTCTGCCCCCC
>JAFMPE010045989.1:1329-17230 GCA_024759925.1 Ficus religiosa | reverse complement strand
AATTAATAGGAAATTCACAGAAAGCTAGCTAGATTATTGCCCCTTTTTTAATAATGTCAATCGGGTAAGTACATAGGTCCAAAAAAAAAAAAAAAAAAAGGACGAAAAACATAAATATGAGTATTTGTACAAAAAAGGGCTCAAGTTTTGAGTTGTTCTAATTTTGAGATTAAACTGTAAATTTCAACAAGAATTGCTTTAGGGGAATGAAATAATTACTTATAGGGAAATACTGTTAATTAGTTAAATCCGTTGTATTTGGCTGAGTTAATGTCTCAAGGTAGTTTAGTTATTTTCTAAAAAATTAATGGTATTTATTTGCATATATTTGCGGGTACACTTGTTGACCGAGAATATCGTTAAATTTGGAATGTTACTATTGAAGTTCGGACTCCCCATTAAGTTTGTCGACATTATCACATCAACATATATTGTTGATGATGAAAATCCGTCAACAATGAAGAATTTACTTGTAAACTCATCATGGATAATCTCTCACGTCGAACAATAAATTAAAATGCAAAAAAAGTTGAGAAGACAATAGTTATAGAGGTTCGCCTTTTAAGAAATCGTTGCATTCTCTTTGATATTGGGGTGCTTTCACTATTCTCTTGAGAATTATACAAGATCATAGTTTATAAAATGTGAGTTAGGATTTCTGGAGGCTACCTAATATGTATTTATAATCTTTTAAGAGATAACCCTAACAAATATCAAAATACAAATATTTCATGTTTGAATTCGAATATAAAGATCTTTTGTATCTTAGATTTGACTTGAATCTCCATATGAATTGCACTTGACATATCTCCTGAACAAAATCATGTGATTTATAGAATTTAAACTATTATTATGTACTTATAGACCTTCCTATATTCGTGGGTTCAATTCAGCACCCAGCACCCTTTATCATAGTGGTGACTAAAGTCGGCAACCTTATCTAGTTGATTGAAGTCGGCATTACTTTTGTTAAAATTGACATCTTTTATTTTATTGTTGATTTAAATTGACACCCTTTTAATGAATGACACTAAATGAGTGCCCATAAGAACATGATTAAACAAAATCTCTTTATTTCATCTTTGGAGCCGAGAACATTAAATCAGCACCCATCAATATATATTCCACATGCATGAAAAGCTAGAAAAATTGACCATATACAGACATGACGTGACATGCAAATTATTCACTTTTTAATTACCGTTCTGAATCATAGTTAGACTGATACATATAATTCTATTATTTTCCTCAAGGAAAGAAAAGAAAGTAAAATTAGAACAAGTACTGGCATTAGAATTTTATACATCCAAACAAAATTGACACCCACTAAAATTCTTATCCCACGTGAAACACATACTCAATTTATTTGACACATATTCATCTCGATTTATTTTCAAATGTGGGAGACTATCAATTGTTAAAGGAAAATGATATTCATTTTTGTAGGGTTTGTTTTTTTTTTTTTTTTTTTTTCATCACTTGCACCATATGAGACCATGTGGACTCGGTCCCACCATTTTGTGAGTAGTGGGGATTACTACTCTTTTGTTGAAGGTTAGATTTGAGACTAGCAATATTTTTTCATGAGCCTTGCTATTTGGCTCCGGAGAACACAGCTCCACATATGAGGTGGCTTTACACAATTGGGGAGCTGCTGGGAGTACTATCATTTTGTGAGTAGCGGGGATTAATACTCTTTTGTTGAAGGCTAGATTTTTTTTGCTAGTGGGGATTAGTACTATCATTTTTGTTGTATCATTTTGTCGAAGGCTAGATTTGATGTCAATCATGTGAAAACCATTAGCTTCCAAGGAGTACTACTGTTTGTATGTTATTCCGCTATACGTATATGGGAGTCCTCAACAAAAACAAATTCCGTCCTTGACTTTTTTTTTTTTTGGGTCGTCCACCACCACTCAGTGCACGTTGCTTTAGCATTTTGCCTGTCGTCATATTATCTGTAAGCAGGCATGAATATATGTATGTTTGTGTGTGTGTGTGTGTATATATATATATATATATATTTTAATATGTAACTAATGAATGATGAGAGAAAATAAGTGATATCAAGCATGTTAGAATATTAATTTTCATTTTATGAAAAAAAGAAGATCAATGATGTTGTCACATCTCACATCCTAATGGTTATTGGGTGAATCCACTACCAGTGTGGTAATTAGGATCTTAACCTTAAGATTTCAACAATAATCTATTTATTGTCAAAGGCTAGACATTGATACATATATATCACAACTCAAGTCTCCCAAGCCACAAAGAAAGTTTAACATATATAGCAATTTCAATATCATTAAGTAAAGAAATTGGTCAATGGTTTTTTCTTGTCTTTTATTTTATTTTATTTTTTGTAATTGTGCACTTGTAACTCACATGCTTCTTAAAATACAAAACACACACACACGTATAATCCATGCAACACATGGGTCTAGCCTTGTAGAAATCCAAACAATTGCTTATTTATTGCACAAATCTTGTTTAATATTGCGACGTAATTGAGTGATGCAATTATTAAAACACACGAACTAAGTCCCATAAGTACTACGTACTGCATGGGAAAATAGCTAGACGTACTGCATGGGAAAATAGCTAGAAGTCGTTGAATTTGTATATGCATTGTTGGAGGTTTTAGGTGTCTTTTATGGCTTTCTCAACTCTCAAAAATACTAGAATACTGACCAATGAAAACCCACATATCCACCATCCAATATTCAACATTTTTGTTAATATATGGGTTCCAAATTGCCACATGTTTTATTTTTGTTTCACGTTTATGATATATATATATATTTTAAATTGATAAGTAATCACTAATTTATAAGTAGCGTAATATACAGACCAACCCTTAAATTAAACTTCTAGCTAGCTAGTACTATAATTTTTAGGAGTAAGGATAAGGATGACAAACGATGTATCATATTAATGTTAAATCACTTTTTGAACATGGGGTATTGGGGTGGAATAACGTTTTAGTTTGATTTTGAATTTCTTATATTTATTAATTTTTTTTTTACCCTATCAACATATCGCATAGTGTTAATTTGTCCTTTAAAATTTTAATTTTGGTTATTTACACCATAAGTTTACATATATGTAACGAATCACTCTTGATTGATAACAATACTAATGTTTGACAGAAGTTAACATGTGACTTGCATATGATTCATTAATTAATAACTAATGAATAGTGATATTTATCTATTTTAACCTAAATTTATTGAATTTATGTTCTTTAATTAAATATCAATAAAATTTAAAAAAAAATCCAGAATTAACTTTATTTTAAATATTTATGTGAGTTAATATTGATTTAAAAACTATCTTTAATTCTATAATAGATTAATAACTCAAATATAAGTCACAATCAATTTTCGTTTAAAAAAAAATATATTTATCCATCTCTCTATATAAGAAATTCGGCTGCCAAAAGAAACGACAGTCAAGCAATACTTGACCAATGAACTCGGCCACACGCCGGATCCCCCTGCAGTTTGCGTGAGACTACACCTGGTTGACGAACGAGATGGATAGAGTGATCCATTTTTTGTTTTTATTTTTGTTTTTGAATTTTTTTAGTTTTAAAACTTATTTTGTTCAATTTCATATATTTAAATTTAATGCATAATGCATAAAATAATATGTAACTATTAACCACGAAGTATATTGTTGGTGTTTCAAAAACTGGTACATTTGCTTAGCCATCTCCAACTTAAAAGTTTTATATTAGTTTTTCTCTTTTTAGTGAAAAGTCAACAAAAATTATAAATAATTTTTAAAAAATCAACTAACTCCTACATAGAAATTTTATCTTCAATTGGCGAATCAAATAGAGTGTGAGATTTGACCCACACGTCCTTTATTCATGTCTCACTTGTGTCCGTACAAAAATATTATAACACATCAATTGAAAATTATATCTCAGTTAAAATATTATATCATGTTAATTAAAAAACCATAATCATTTATATTGAAGGGATATAAAAGAAAACATATGAGTTGAATCCACAAGGAAGACCAAACCCACAACCTCCCACCTAAAATCCTCTCTTATTCACTCTCCAATACCATTAAAATCCTTTCTAAATCCCTTTCCAATGCCATTAAACCAAGGGATCTTAGGAATTCAAGCGTACAAACGTAATAGCATTCCAAATGCATAAGAGAATTACACAAAATAAAAAATAAAAATTGCGCACGATAAAATATAATAGGTATTCCTTTCTAAATTCAAGTGGCAAGGCCAATCAGTGGTGAAAATAAAAAGTTCAGAGAGAGAGAGTCAGAGAGCAAGTCTGAATAGTCGCCCACTGGGGTCGGTTGTCTGGCAATCTGCTAGGCTGTCGGCCTCAGATATTTGTCGGGGAGGTCTCATAGGTCATCAAGGTTGAGTTCGTGCCGTCGGGTGTATGGGTTGTCATCGTTTTGGAGATGCTTTTTAGGGGGTTTTGTTTGTCGTTTTCCGCCATAGATCTAGGCCGCATCCATCGTGGGATCCCGCTGAAACTCTGGGTGGGAAGCGAGGCGAGTGGTTTGGCGTGTGTGGCTTTTGCCACCCAAAGTCGGTGGCATGTGTTTCGTAAGCACAGAAGAGCATCCTCTGTTTTTGATGCCGCTGCTGCTTTTGGTCCTCGCCGAAGCTCCAGTTGTTCTTCTCTCATGTCCGATGTCGAGGGGCTCGGTCCTCCTTGGTTGATCTCTTGTGTTTGTGTTGTTTGTTTTGTGTTTGTAATAAGGGTGGTGGTTTCCTCATCCGACCCTCATTTATTTTGTTGTTCTCTACTAGATCTTGGTAATCGGTGGAAGGTCGTTGGTCAGCTAGGTTTGTTTTGGTGGGTAGATTTTGTTTCCGCATCACTTTTTGTAGGAGCTTGGCTTCGTTGTCGAGATAGGGGGTGCTCTAACATTTCCTGAGTGGGCTTATTACTTGTACGGTGTCCTATTGGTTTATGATGGTCTCAGTACCACCAGATGATTTTCTAGCCATTTAGTGGCTTTCCAGTATTGCTTTTCCTGTTATTGTTTTTGTAGGCTTTAGTCCCTCCTTTGTATTTCTAGCCATTTTGTGGCTTTTTAATAAAATTTCTTATTTAGCAACCAAAAAAAAAAAAAAAGTTGCAAGGCCAATTAAGATAGTGACACAAGAACGATAAGAATTTGTAAAAGTTATCCTTGTTTACCATATGATTTCTAATGAGATCTCCTCCATTTGGATCACGTCTGTATTTTTGAAAAGATTTTTTTTTTTAATTTTAAGTGAAAATATATATTTTTTGAGAATAAGATGTTGTTTATAAATTTAAAAAATTTTCTTTTCGAAAACAAAAGTTGTTTAAAATGAGAAAAAATGATGTCGAGAATTGTGCATTGTGAAAACATTTCAAAAATATTCTTTTTTTTTCTTTTTTAAAAAGGGTACTATTCAAAGTAAGTTTGAAAATGAGATATAGTTTTTCTTTTTTAAAATGAAAGAATGATGGAAAAATTTTAGACAAATATATTTTTGTAAATTTTTTTCAGTTTCAGAAATTACACATGTTATTCAAACAAAGGGTCTCGTTATTCGGAAAGAAAAAAATAAAATACAAAAAAACTGTCGAGGTAAAGTATTCTATCGCGTAAGACAACATTTTACATAAGTAAACAGATTCCTTTTTTTTTTGTTATTTTTAAATTATACAGAAACGTGAGATACAATATTATATTTATTTTAATAACGTAATTTTTTCCTTACCCAATCCAATTGGAGCAATACTACTACTCGTAATTTTAGTTTCGTATGACAACCAACCATTCCAAAATATATATATATATATATATATATGTGTGTGTGTGTACACATATATATTTTATTACGTTTAAATGCAAGACTTCGTTTTAGAAGCCAACCGGCGGAATTCCCTTTGATGGTTGAAAACCCAATTTCTCAAGAAATAACATTATTTTTATAAGTTTGTTTGATTTAACAGTTGGAGTTAAAATTTTTAAATTGAAGTATATAATTTTTATTGATTTTTTCATAAAAAGACAAAAAATGAAATAAAAAATTTGAGTTTGAACGAAAATATTAAACAAGCGCTAAATGTTCTACCATAAAAAAAAAAAAAAAACATAATTTTTAAATGGGATTTATATCTAAATGACCTTTTTTTTTTTTTAAATAAGTTTCATAATAAATGGCTCAAATTAAAAAAAAAAATGAGTTAAAAAGCCCAAGTTTTCAAAAATTAATTAAAGGCCTTAATCACTGATTAATCATAGTCAATTACTAATTGACCATAACCAAAATCAATAATTTTCTGGTCAATCAGTGATTAATCATGCTAAATATTAAATGACACTTTTTTTTAAATGGTAAATCAATTTTCTTAAATGGTCAATTAATATTTGAATATATAACATAGTTAATTCAACCAATCAGTTATTGATTTACAGTCAATCAGAATGACTATAAAGTTAGTCACCTAATTTCATAGTCATTTCATGGTCATACACTGGAATCACCAATTTTTATAGTCAGTTACTGATTGGTCATTACTAAATCGGTATCTTTTTAGCATTCTCATTATCTACTCATCCCACATGATATTAACAATAAAAAGAAAATACAATGAAGTTTGTCCAAATAAACAAAGCCACTTTAAAAATGAAAGAAAATACATAGGATCTATTCAAACAAACCCAGTGATTTATGAAAACCCTTTGTTAGAAAGAATCTGAAAGAAAAAAAATTTGACAACAGAAAAAGAAAAAGGTGCATGACCCATAATAAACAAAACACATTAAAAACGCAAAGGAAACTTATAAAAATGAATTTACCATTCATAGAGCGATAAAACAAAGGAAGATAAATAAATTCCGAAGTCAAGAATTACCTTTAAAATTAATGATGTTGAATCGAATAATTTCCTAATTTATCTGCAAATAACTTCACGAAAATTTTGAGAAATCCTAACAATCAAATCCCTCCACTAACGTAAAGAGCGAAGATATCTATTATAAGTTTCCAAAGAACTTTTGTCTGCAACCACACGGATTTAATTACTGAGTTATGTGCCATATATAGTTTGGTTCTCAAACTAAAATATCCACCAAGAACCTTTTGTAAATTTCTAAATTTTTCTGCTCGTTTAATCATTCTTTATTTCGAGCCTTGTCTATTGAAGAACAATATTCACGTGTATCAACTATTAAATTAAATTAAAATTTCAATATCATCGTTTTACATGGGTTTTTTCTATTTTTTTTTTTTTTGAAAGGATAGAACTTGGAACGAAAACTGACACCAAAAAAAAAAAAGGTAGTTTAAAATTTAATTGCAGGTGCATTTTTAGAAAAATAAACGAAAAATATTATAATGAATAATAATACAGCTTTGTATTTGATTGAAGGTAATTTAAGAATTGATGTGACGAAAATAAAGGATGACAATAAACTTCCATTTTAATTAAACAACGTGCAAGTCACTCACAAGTATACTTCATTGATGCAAAAGTTATTATAATATAATGTGCATTCCTTACTTTTGAAATAATGTAATATCTGGAAATTATATTAAAAATTATTATAATATAATATCTAGAAATAATGTTTTTGAAAGTTTGATTGGAAATGCATGTTTAGAAAAAAAAAACTTTTGAAAAAATTCTATAACATAGAAAATAATGTAAAAATTTGATATGTATATGGAAAAAAATTATGTAAATGTTGAAATTCAGATATTGTTTTACCATCTAGAGATGTAGCCTCCAAAGGGGGCCTAAGGTTATGGGAGACTTCTACTGTTCTCCATCTAAAAGATTTTCTTTTCTTTTTTTTTTTTTGGGTAAAAAGGCCCTTTAGTCCCCAACTTTTGACAAAATTATAATGAGAAAAATAGGAAAATAGTCATGATTTGGACACCCCCTTGTAATTTTGCCACCCTTAATATTAAAATTAATAATTTAATCGTTTCACATATTTTTAATTTATTTTTCCTAAAATTTTCTAATTTTTACCTTGCGTCGTCCCTTTCTCTCTCCCTTTTTCACCTCATTCTTTAGTCAATCTAGGCATCTCAATTTCTCACCTCGCGGACTTCGTAGCTGTGATGTCGGAGCTTGAGGAAAGTTGCGCGTCGCCAAATCTCGGTGGATCCCCACAGATCCAATTTTAGATCCCGTTGCTTCTTTCAAATCCCATCGTGATCTACAGAGTGGTGGGCGTGGCGATTGACAAGCGATGCCTCTCTCTTTCTCTTAGCATATTTGTCTCGTCTTCGGCGTCGATGTTGAAGATCAGACTAGACGTCACAACGAACTCTAGCTGCTCCGGTAATTGTTTTACGCATTTTCATGTATAGCTTTTTATTCGTGTATTGAATATGCATTGACATATAATTTTTAGTTTGTGCGTGTGTGTAGTTTTTTTTTTTTTTTTTTTTTTTTTTTTTTTTTTTTTATGTGTGATCTTTGAATTGGTGTGAAGAATCTAATAAGCAGTTACTGAATACTTTTTTTTGCTGCCAAATTCTGAGTTCTGATTTTCGGTTTATTCTTTTGTTTCATTGTATATATGTTGGTATGCTAGATGGTAGTTACTAGATAATCTCGTAATTTCATAGAAGATGTTTCATATCGGAGGAAAATTCAGTATATAAAGTCTTGAGGAAAATAATTTTTCTGTTTGCTTTTGTTATCTGATGACAATGGCTTTACTATAAACTTTCCATATGATTTCTGATACATATTGAAATTTAGTTTATATTTGAAATTAGTATGATGAGAATTGATCAGTTTTTGCTAGAAACAACTTTTTTTTTTATATGCACAACGGCATCTTGTATGATTTGACTTTGGATTATATCTTATCATATTTACTTGTTTGACTTTGGAGAACCTAATATCTCTGATGCGTTATTCATAAGAAATTTTTTATTACCTGAAGAAATGCTTGAGCAACATTTCAGAATGGCATATATTGTTTAGCATCGTATTCTCTTTTCTTTATGGTCATATGAGGATGAGTTAGACCTGCTTTTTTTTTGTTGCTTTTATCGTTAATCCTTTTCTGTATGTGGCATAATCATCTTGATCACACAATAAACAATGTTGACTTTTTTTTTTTTTTTTTTTAAATTTAAGAATTGAGCTTCTGTATCAGTCAATACAGCTGGGAATATGGTTGAATTTCCATAGCAAGATGTGTTTCCTAGTTTAATTCATATATTCAATTTTATTCCTATACTTGCTAAAAATCCAGTTTGTTTTGGATTTTGATTGTTAAATGAATACATACATTTATGTTGTTTTCAAGTTCGTTTTTCAAGGAATTAATGAAGCATCTCTAGATGGGACTCTGCATTGTGCTATATATATGTGTGTGTGTGTGTGTGTGGCATATATTGTTTTAGCATCGTATTCTCTTTTCTTTATGGTCATATGAGGATGAGTCAGACCTGCTTTTTTTGTTGCTTTTATCGTTAATCCTTTTCTGTATGTGGCATAATCATCTTGATCACACAATAAACAATGTTGACTTTTTTTTTTTTTTTTTTTAAATTTAAGAATTGAGCTTCTGTATCAGTCAATACAGCTGGGAATATGGTTGAATTTCCATAGCAAGATGTGTTTCCTAGTTTAATTCATATATTCAATTTTATTCCTATACTTGCTAATAATCCAGTATGTTTTGGATTTTGATTGTTAAATGAATGCATACATTTATGTTGTTTTCAAGTTTGTTTTTCAAGGAATTAATGAAGCATCTCTAGATGGGACTCTGCACTGTGCTATATGTGTGTGTGTGTGTGTGTGTGCGTGCGTGCGTGCGTGTGTGTGTGTGTGTGTATTGAAGACAATAAGTTGAGTTTTCATTTATTTTGTAAATCCTCCTAAGATTTTGGATTTACGACCAGTACCTGAGAAAAAATCAACCTACTGCAAGTAATTTACATTCCTTAGCACCAATCCTTTGCACCAATTTAAGGGAAAATGTATGCAATAGCTCTTTGAACTCTGTTCTATAAATGTTCAAAGCCTCTCCCTACATGTTGTTTTTGTTTGACAAAGAATTGTGTAAGACTGACAACTTACCAGCATTAGAAGCAGGTTTTTTTTTTTTTTTTTGGTGACTGATTTGCTTGTTTTTGGTGGTTTTGTTTGCTTAGAAAATTAATTTTTGGCGGTTTGTTTGTCAGTTTCCTCGGTTCCATTTGTTTGCCCAGAAAATTTTTGGTATTATGGGATGAAAATAAAAGTGTTAATAGTTTAGTATTTTAACCGGAGATATGAATAAAAAAAAATCCATCAAAATCCATTTTGTATTTTATCAGAATCAATTTTCCATTCTATTAGAATCCATTTTGCCTTATTGAATTATGGTAAAATCCGTTCTGCCTTTGTCCTCCTTTGTAGGACTTTGTTCAAGATTTTGATGAAGCTTCCTCAAGACTTTGTTTGATGGCTAAGTTTTTGATATTTTGTTTGATTATTTTCGTTATTATTGGTGTAATTTTGTAGTGGAATATCAAGGCATTCTAGCAGAATTTAAAGAGCATTTTAGTAGAATTCAAAAAACATTCTAATAGAATTCAAAGTGCATTCTAAGAGAATTTAAAAAGCATTTTGGTAGAATTCAAAAAGCATTTTAGTAGAATTCAAAAATATATCATAATAGAATTTAAAAAGTATTATAGTAGAATTCAATATTTATTCTTTATAATCCAAAAAGTATTCTGTAGAATCGATTTTGGATTCTAACAAAATTTCTTTGAAAAAGGCTTATTTGTTGTAGTGATGCTGCCGTTTGTGCTTGTGCGCGCGATGTAAAGAAAGGAAACTATTATTTCTGTTTTTCTGAGCAGAAAATGTTCACATTTTTAATCCTTTATTACGACATTTGACCCTTTGTATTTATCTATAGTTTAAAAAAAAAACACCGAAGATATTAATTGAGGTAATTATAATCCAGCTAGCTTGTGTGAATTTCTTATTAATTAGCTAGATACCTTCAAATATGACTGAAGGAAAACTTATGAAAACCAAATTTTATTCCAACTACGCAAGGAACAACATAATTTCTTATAATAAATTAAACGTCATTAATTTATTTAATGCCCATATGCATATATAATTGTAAATGTCATTATTATTATTATTATTATTATTATTTTGGGGTGACGAAGGCTTTTTGGAGTTTTAAAGAGCCAGATTGCATCTAATTAATTAAGATTAGTGTCGAGGACCAATCGTAACTTATCATGTTCCACAGGGGGGCAAACATCGATCCCTAGCCATTATTACCTTAAAAAAAACAAAAAAGGAAAGTGCCACTTCTTTGGTTGGATGTCCTTTTTTAAATTGAACTACATGTCAATCAACATTCAGGGTCCGTACGGGGGATATTTTGGAGGCGGATCATGGGGGTTGGTTTGTGTTTGGTTGAAATATGAATTGAAAATTAACTGTAATACAGAAAATAGTATAAAAATTTAAAATGTGATAAAAATTAATGCAAAATAAAAATTGTTTTCTTAATTTCGTCGTTATGAATATTTTGTTGTAAGATCATCTAATTTTGATTTAAAGTAAAATTATAGATTTTTAAAGTTTGAATTTTTTAAATATGAAAAAGAGAGAGTGTTGTATAATTGGGAGTTCTAAAATTAAGACAGTAATATAATACAACCCAAACGGGCTCTCAACTATATCTGTACGGCGTGAGGCAACAGTCCAAAGTTCAAGAGATAATTAGTATTCGAAAAGCAATTTTTTATAACCATTACCTATGCATACATGATGAAACAGATGCAAACAAGTATGAAAAGAAACATATTTTGACACATATCATACAAATATATATATATTCGTATATATATTACCGTAGTAAATATATATAATCTTAGGAAGCAGAATTAGCTTACACAATATCGTGTACTCAGCAAGGGTAAAAATTGTGAATGATATGGAAAAAGCTAAATCAGAAGATAAGTTTGAAGTTCTAGCCATCTTTTTTGTTATTCCTAATTTCGCAGGACAACTGGAAATTTTATTCTAGACAGATAAACAAGTTAAGAATTGTTTTGTGCTACTTATATATAGATATATGTACATGCTGCTGTTTGTTCTTGTGCGATACAAAGAAAGTAAATCTATTTTAACTATTATTTCAGTTATTAACTATATTTTAACTATTGTTTCAGTTTTTCTAAGCAGAAAAGAAATAACTATGAAAAAAAGAATATAGAAAATTGTGAAAACAGACCCTCCAATACACTTGTTTATGTTTTATACCTTTTTTTTTTTTTTTTTTTTTGTAATTTTGACCCTATGTACTTATTTGATTGACATATTAAAAAATAATAATAAAGATATATTATACTTGGAATAATAATCTAGCTAGCTTTCTGTGAATTTCTTATTAATTAGCCAGATACCTTCAAATATGGCTGAAAGAAAACTAAACTAATAGCTTGTTTGGCACTCAAGTTTAACTTGAGTTAAGCTGTATTTTTATTTTTTGTCTTTTTTTGGAAAAGTTTTTTGTCTTTTCTAAAAAGTTATCAAAAATTACTATTTAAACTTAAAAATCTTAAACTAAGCTCATTCACCAAACACCCCCTAAATTTCTGAACATTCCAACCACGAAAGGAACAATATTATTTCTTATGATAAACAGTCATCTATAAACCAAACCCCAACAAAATCCATCCCCACACACCACACCCACCAAACCCAAACCACCCCACCCCCCCCCCCCCCCCCCCCCCCCCCCGCGGGGGATGAAGGCTTTATGGAGATTTTAAGGGTGCAGATTGCGTCTAGTTAAGATTATTGTAAAGGTACTAATTAATGTAACTAATCATGTCCCCAAGGAGTCGAACATCGATCACCAGCCATTAGCACCTACACAAAGGATATTCGAAAGGAAAGGGCTACTTCTTTGGGTTGATGTCGTTTTTTTAAATGTTTTGTCGTTTATAAATTGATGTCCTCTTTCAACAAGTCACTGTTTTTATTTTCATGTTGTTTGTTTTCAAAATGATCTAGCTATTAATTAAGTTGTTTGATATCATTTCCCCCTTTACTTGCTTTCAGTGGTCACTTGGGAAAATTCTACGTACGTACAAATTTTCTTTTTATTATTAGATTTTTTTCCCCTAAAATTATTATTAAGCATTTGCAAAAGCAATACTCAGCTCATTTGACACCCAGAAACAGATCTAATATGCACTTTTATTTATATGTACTGTTGTGTACGTAATTCTCAGAGTTATTTCCAAAACGAGAACTCTAAAAAAGACAAGCATTCGACTCGGTGTCAATCAACATTCAACTATGTAGGTGTAGAGGTTAAAATCCAAAGTCAAACAGATTGAGTCAAATTAGGGTCTAAGGTTGTATTGTTGAGCCGATTAGGTATGCTTTGAGTTGACTGTGCATTTTAGCTATAGATTAACAGTAAAGAAAGTAAAAAGAAACAAAGAACACATAATTTATAGAGATTCAATCTCAACGTGAGAGCTAGTCTTTTGTGGTGGCTTCAAGGATTTCACTATGGCTAATGAAATATCACAATGAATGTCAAAGTAGTAAGAATGGGAAGAAAAGAAATGGGGAATGCAGAAAATAAAAAGAGATTGCAGGAAGTATAGATAATCGTGTGAAGAATGTGGGAATTGTTGTAGTAAGCGAGGATTTCGAGTCCCTTTGAGCGTTTGGTGATGCCTTCTATTTGTAGGAATTGGTTGCTAACTTTAATTGCCTAATTTGATGCAGAATATGCCTTATTTGTTGACAGGAAGTTGCCCTTATTGCTTTAGGTTGACTTTTTTTTTTTTAATTGGGCAAGCTTTTATGGAAACATGAAAGTAACCTTTTTGGATGATTCTTGACTTGATTATGCATAATCTTTGTTTGATGCCTTTCATAAGTAAATTTGGAAGGTTTCCTGTTCCATTTATGCTTGGACATCATATAAGTGCTCAGTCGACTCATGGAATCGATTTCTTGGTCACTTGAATACGTTGGCTCGACCTAACTGACTCCCAAGTTGATCTAGGTCTTGAGTCAATTTAAGTTATCTTCCAACTGATCATGCCTGCTTGTTGTCCTTAAATTGATGATCGACCAACTAGAAGCTGATGTCCGTTGACTAATATTGACCTTCCTTTTCAGTTGATGACATCATCTAGGTCATTTTTGGATTGATGCTTGATCTTCGGGAGATCCAAGTTGACTCGTAGACGATAAAAGATGAGGAACAAATTTTAACCTCAATAGTATGTCATGAGGCAACAGTCCCAAAGTTAAAGAGATAATCTTCAATAGATTCAAAATTCAACGAAACTATTAAAGTATGAAATTTAAAATAAAATAAAATAAAATAAAAACAAAGAACATCTGAATAACTAAAATTTAAAGATCATTGCATCAAAATTACATAAAAATTAATACTAGATTAATATGACAAAAAATTAAACTAAAATTTGTGTCATGTTGATCAAGAGAGAGGAATTTATATAATGTTAGTCAATAGATAAAAAGAAGGTGGCTATTTGAGTAATTTTCTCTTCAAAGTAATCCCAACAAAACAGTGAGGGAAAGTATACATTTTTTTCCGTCTAACTAGCTATAATCTTAATCAAAACCACACCAAAAAAAATAAATAAATAAAAATAAAAATAAAAATAAAAATAAAAAAGAAAAAAGAAAAACTCCCATATCCAAAATCTAAGAGCTTCTTATGGTTGCAAGTAGAGCCTGATAACAATTACAAACTTGAACCCACAAATTTCAAATCGTCGAAATACATGACATCGCAAATTAATGGGATCCAATGGACGGCTTTAGTTGAGGGAATGGATAGACATCTGTGTAGTCCTTCATGCAACCGGTTGCAAAGGGAGAAATTATCAAAACAGCCCTTGAAATATGCATGCTTTGAAAATTTTCCCTCCCTTGATATGGGTTGTTTGGTAAACGAGTTTAGTTTAAGATTTTTAAGTTTCAATAGTAATTTTTTAGAAAAGACAAAATTTTTTTTAAGAAAAGACAAAAAACTTTTTCAAAAAAAGGTAAAAATTATGATGAAAAAAGTACAATTTAATTTAAAATGAGATAAGAACCAAACAGGCCTGGATTTTTTACCGTTAAAATTCTCGTTGTATTTTTTTTTTTAATCATTTATCTTTTTTTAATCATTTATCGGAAGTGACAAAAGTGCAGGAGAGGACAAACACCTGAAGAGAAGTCAATTAGAAAGGTTGGACTTCGCATGACATGAATAGTAGAGTTCTCTCTGTCAAGGAATTTTTTTTCTTTTATTTGAAGATGCATTCAACGTGGGCATCACATTACAAATATTTTCAACTATATGGTTCCAAAAAACAAAAAAAAAAAGGCCAAAGAAGAGCTTTTTATTTATTTACTTTATTTATTTTTATTTTTTAGTGCCACATAACATAACCTCCACTTACATGATACTCACGAGACACACCAAAGTGTCCTACAAACAAAACTCACCAAAAAGCTCAACGAACAAACGTAAACAAACAACGTCAACAACAAAATGAAACAAACGAACAAGTAAAATAGGAACTGAACCTTGGTAAAAAGACCTTATTTTAGCAGTACTGGTTCTCTATGCAATCCAACAGCTTTACTCCTCTTGTTCCCTTTCTCTTCCTCTATTCGGCTTCGTACTTCTTCCTCAACTGCGCAACAAATTCATAGACCTTCTTCTGGTCAGGAAGAGACTTGGAGACGCTCTCCTTCTCCATGCACCTCTTGCCCCACGCGATGAGCTTGGGGCACTCCGCCTCGATGCTGAAGTTGCCGAATGTCTCGTACGCATGGAACCAGCTGTAGAATCCCACAAGCGCGATGTCCACAAACCCGAAGCTGTCTCC
>JAFMPE010045878.1:215-15186 GCA_024759925.1 Ficus religiosa | reverse complement strand
AGATGCCTGCAGCTTTACTTGGTGGGCCATGGAGATGATGCAGCAAGTGAAGGGCGGTGTGGGATACCACTACGCAGGATTTCCACAAATTGTTCGAGTTATGAAGTTGTATATATATGATTAAGTAGTATGTACGTTTTACGCATGTGATGTTTTCAAGTTGTGATGTTAAAATAAAGTTTAAAAGAAAAAAAAAATTTTCTTTGAAATTTTCTGTAAGGTTAAGTATTTAAGACTAAGGTTTAAGTTAAGCAAGCATGGTAATAACCCACGTTTACGTAGTCGGTCCTACGTGGATGGCCGGGGCGTTACAATTGATGTGTACGTGGCACCGCTAATCAATGATCTAAAGAGCTTATGGGAAAAGGGGATCGAAGTTAGAGATTCTTACTGTCAAGAGACATTCACACTTTGTGCAATGTTGATGCGGACAATTAATGACATTCCCGCTTATGAAAACCTATTTGGTTATTGAGTAAAGAGTTCTATGGGTTGTCTTGTTTGTATAAAAGAAATATCTTCCATTCGGTTAAAGAATGATAAGAAAACCGTTTACCTTGGTCATAGGAGATTCTTATCAAAAAATCATCGGTACTGTAAACAAAAAAAAAAAAAAGGCTTTCTATGGTAGTACTGAAGAAAGAATCCCCCTCCCTTCCCCGCTGGTTTTGATGGGCGAAGACGTATTTGAGATGGTTGAAGATTTGAAAGTAATGCTCAGGAAAAGAAAACAAAGTAACAAGGATTCTGTGGTAAATGGACCTTGGAAAAAGAGATCAATCTTGTATAAACTTCTATATTGGAAGTCATTTTTCATTCGTCATTGCTTGGATGTTATGCATAGTGAGAAAAACGATTGTGAATCAATAGTGGGCATGTTGCTTGACATTCCTAATAAGACCAAGGATGGTGAAAAAGCACGGTTAGATCTTAAGGATTTGAAGATTTAATTTGCTCCCCACGAAAAGAGGGAATGCCACTTACTTACCTCCGGTAAAGTACACATTATCTAGACAAGAAAAAATAAAGCTTTGTGAATGACTCGCTTCTGTAAAAGTGCCCAACGGGTATTCTTCTGAATTCAAAAGGTTGGTGTCTATGAAAGATTTGAGGCTCATTGGAATGAAAACACATGATTGTCATATCTTGATACAACAATTATTACCACTTGCCTTGCGAGGAGTTTTAACGAAGGATGTGAGATTTGTAATTACCAAGTTATGCTTATTTTTCAATTCGATATGCTTCAAGGTAATTGATCCACTTATGCTTGATTCGTTACAATCAGAGTTGGTTAAGACATTGTGCTTACTTGAGAAGTATTTTTCACCATCCTTTTTTAACATAATGATTCATCTAACGGTGCATTTAATTCGGGAAGTTAAGCTATGTGGACCGATGTACTTGAGATGGATGTATCCTTTTGAAAGTTACATGAATGTTTTGAAGGTTATGTTAAGAATCGAAATAGGCTGGAAGGATGTATAGTAGAAAGCTAAATAGCAGAGGAATGGGTCGAATTTTGCTCCAAGTATTTGTCCAACGCAGAAGCAATAGGGTTGCCAAAGACTATAAACATTGACTCGAAAAGACTATCTGTCGGCATTCCTTTTTTGGTAAATCGAGGTGAATGGGAGCAATCTTGTATCTATACTTTACATAATTGAAGTGGAGCCTTTTATTGAGGTTCGCCTAAAGGAATTAAGAGATGCAAATTCAAGAAGAGGAAGAAATGAAAAGTGGTTGCAAGATGAACACAATCGGACATTTCGTCTGTGGATACGAAGACATGTCTTTAAGAAGGCCGGCATTTTGCAAGACTTAATGAAGCTAGCTAGAGGACTGTCGACGATAGTTACACGGTATACATCATACTTTGTCAATAGTAATACATTCTACACTCGTAAAAGAGATGAGAAGCATCCCGTTCAAAATAGTGGTGTGAGTATCCGTGCTGAGACTTTGCATATTTCATCCGCAAAGGACAAGAATCTAGTATATGGGACCATGAACTACTTCAGTTTCATCGAAGACATTTGGGAACTTGATTACTATGGATTGCAAGTAGCACTCTTTAAGTGCAAGTGGGCCGGCAATAATTATGTCAGGATTGACAATGATGGCATCACAGTGGTGGACTTTAGACAATTATGATACAAAAAAGATCCGTTAATTATGGCATCACAAGCAATCCAAGTATTTTATACAACAAATCCCAACAATTTAGAGTTGTCCTTAGTTGTGCCAATAAAGCAAAGAATGATTCGTGATGGTCAAGAAGATGAGGAAGATTGCATTGACATTCCATCCCTCACAAAGGGATTGCCACCGGTTGAAGAGATTGATGATTTCGATGATGATATTTCTCACTTGCTTCAATCCGATATTGAGTGGACACGTGTTGAGAAAGCAAAGAAAAAAAAGAATAAAACTTGAACCTTTTGAAAAAGAAAACAGAAAAAAAAAGCTCCCATCTTTATCTCTCCCTCCTTCCCTATGCAACACCGCCTAGGGGGTTCGCCGAGGGGCTTGCAACGTGGACCCATTTTAAGGGCTTGCGCGTGGTGTGACTTGTGTGCAACAGAGGGGCTCGGGCGGCTGCACAGTGGGTTCGCAACGGAGGAACTTGCGTGGGAGGGTGGGTTAATTTAGTCAATTCACATAAAAAATAAGATTTATTGTAATTTTCTATTTAAGAGTTAACAGCTGTTGCCGTTTGACCCTTTTTTGCACATTTTTTTTATATTATTTTATATAAGTTTGGGATCTTTTAATTAAAAAAAAATAGAGACCCATCTGACACATTCTCAAAGATTTCAGGAACACGAGAGCAATTAAAAAAAAGAAAAAAGGTCGAGAAGCTTCAGGTTTCATCCAAATGAGGATATCCCCACCGAATCTTGCCAAAAGTCCCAATTATCGGACCGTGCGAACATCCTACAAAAGTCTACCGACACGGACGGTCCAGATCAATAACAACCCCCATTTCATTACCCATTTAATCTCCACCCACTCTCTCTCTCTCTCTCTCTCTCTCTCTTCTTCTTCTCCTCCTCTGTAATTGAACTGCACCAAGGAAGAAGTACCTGCTGCCTACTATAAACTAATCCTTATTTCCACTCCGTTTTTCAATACTGCCACTCCTTTCTCTCTTTCTCTCTCTGAGCTTTCGCCCAAAGCCATGGCCGCTCTCAGGGCTCCGTCGTTGCAGGCCTCGCTCCCGCCGTTTCAATCGTATCTTCCGCGGAATTACCCCAAGGCGTTCCGCGTTTCGTTCGCACAAAGAAATGGCAACAAATCCTCTCGTGCTCTCAGCTCCCAGCGGTTCTCCCGCTCTCCGTCCCTGCGGTTCGTGAAGTTCTCACCTTTTGCTTCCCACGGAGAAGTGGAAGCTACTGAGACCGAAGAAGTTCGGGAACAACCTCAAGTCGAGGTATTAATTTCTCCTTTCTCTCTACTTTAATGCCTAAAATTGTTTAATTTACTCTTTGAAGCTCTGTTTGGTTGTCGAGAAACTACCTGAGAAAATGAAAATGATAGGTTCTGTAAAAGTCAGGCATAGTTGACTGAGAACTGAAGTTAAACCATGTAAACATCGGAAATTATCTTGTGCTGTTACCTTTCTATCCACTCTTAGCTTTTTTCCTTTTCTATCCACTGTTAGCGGTTGAGAAAATGAATTGGATGTCATGGAATTTGAAACGTTTAGCATTGTTTTTCCTTTAGTTTTGCAAAAACACTAAGATGGCATTTGCGATTGCTTGTGTGGAGAAAATGGGAGCAATTATTGAACTTCTATTGCTGTGTACGCTCATGGCATTATTTTATTTATTTATTTATTTTTTTTTGAGGTATTCACACAAGCAAGAACACACATATCTCACGACATAGATAGATCACAAGGGCCTTCAAGAGGAGGAATTTAGTAGACCCATAGGTGGACTCTATTAAGTTACAACTTCCAGGCACATTGCTTTCTTTGTTACTTCAAAAGTGAAGAAGAGAATAAATGCATATCGTATAGAACTTTTTCATCACTTTAGTACTTCTTTATTTATTATAAAACTACTTATAAAATTTCAGTCTTATTAAAAGAAAAATCCACAAAATAACAGTGGATAACCAAAATAAAACCCAAAGTGAGTGTCACAGACGACTACTATAGCCCATGACTAACATATTTATAAATTGCTTTTGTATTCCTAACTCTAGTAGGCATTCCTTTCCTTACGAAAAAAAAAAGTGAAACACTATATTGTCTAGGTCTCGAGTAGGCTTCCAATAATCCAACCATTGAGTTCAGGCTAAACTATGGCTTGGTGACAGAACTTTCTTTGGCATGCGTTTGAAGGGGTTGTTAATGCTTTTTTAAGAAGAGAGAATATTGCTATAATGTTACCTCCATTTTATACCCTTGCTTATTTAAGGAGTTTGGAAGAATAATGCTTTTGTTCAACAGATACATTTATCTGATAATTCTCTTGTTTCGTTAAAGTTAATTTGTTAGAATTGGCAATCAAGAACACTGCACATACCACACTAATCTAGTAGTTTAGCTTTTGTAAACTTTTAGTGAAGAACAGTGAAATTTAGAATTTCAGGCCGCCTCCTATTATTTTCTGAAAGAACACCATGCATTGATGGGTGGTGGGGACCCATATTTACTATCATGAGGTCTTTTCTTGTAGCTGGTATATTCATAAGGTTCTCTTTTTCCTCGATTCATTCTTTCATAAATTACTGAAAAGAGAAAATAAGTTCATTAAAATAAAAGTCAAGATCTAATAAATCAAATAATTCAATAATTCAAAGCATTTTTTAGAAAGACGCATGGACAAGACGTTTTAACTATTTGGAAGATCATGTGGCTAGGCCATGATGGGAATAGAGTTAGAAGGCTTCATGGTCTTGTCAATTTACCATAGTATTTTTTTCGGGTGCTGTATTCTATGGAGGAATGCACACGGGTCAAATATAGAGTGGAAATGTGAATTTGAGTGTTGTTGGTGCTGCTGTCGTCAGGAGTTTACATTAGGGGTGTTCAACCAAACCAAACCGCTTATTTTAAGTAAAGTGCAAACCAAACCAAACATATATCGGTTTGAAGATTTTCAAACCAAACCAAACCATTTAGGGAATCAAAACCAAACCAAACTAAACCAATTGTAATAGGTTTGGTTTGGTTTTTTTAATTGGTTTGAACTAATATTTATCAATCTCTTCTTAGTCATAAGTAAAATAGGATCAAAATATTGTTATGATAAATATTTATGTATTTCTAAATCATATATATTAATGACTTAAAATCAAGTATCTAAATCAAAATGAATGCTCATAAGTAAAAGTAATGTATTCTCAATGAAACTACAAAAATACATGAATTAGTTATAAATAGTCTTTTAAAACACATATAATACATTTTGATAACATATATAAACAAATTTTAATTTAAATAAGCTAATCAATTATATTTTTTTGCACATACATAAATAATTTAAAAAAGATACATATGTAATTTTAATTAGAAATCGGTTTGGTTTGGTTTGATTTGGATTTTTAATTCCTAAAACCATAAACCAAACCAATTTAATTGGTTTTTTAAAAATTCAAACCAAACCAAACCAATTACTGTATGGTTTGGTTTGGTTTTGAATTGGTTTGGTTTGGTTTGGTCGGTTTGATTGGTTTAATCGGTTTGATGAACACCCCTAGTTTATATTATTCAATGGTAAAGCGACTTTTTGTTTCATGTCTGAGCTCTGAAAAGATTTTTGATATTGTTTATCATGTTGTTCCATAAGTAATCACTCAAGAAATGTTCAAAAGTCGGTATGGAGAATTGACAATCTATTATGTTCCACCTATATTTAATACAACCTGATTTGATCTGTCACTCTCAAGAACTGTCACTTGATCTCCTTGCATAATTTTTTAATACGTATTTTCCCTTCTAATGGTTAAAAAAACAATATATTTCAAAACCTTTTGAAATTAGCTTTAGCAGTGATGATTTTCTGAAGGGCATAATTGCTATTCTAGACTTATGTTTTGATGATTGGCAACATAAAATTCAGGTTTTAAGGTCATATTCCTTTTATTTTGACAGCTAGTTCTCATGGTGAGCTAGATCGTCTAATTGGAATTTAAGGGGATTGAACAAAGTTTCGTTATGTTGAAACTGGAGGAACTATGCAGAAAATTGATCTGTAAAATAGCAAAAGAAGAGGGGAAGAAGAAAACTCATGAGTTGGACTGGCTTTTTTTTTATTTTTTATTTTTTTTTATATTTTTTTATTTTAAGTTTTAACTTTTTTCAGTAGACATATTGCACCTTTGATTTCCCAATAATCCAATAATATAAGTTACAAATAAGTTGAAGACTAAATCAAAGATCCAAAAGTAAATTACTTAGAAAATGTTCCATATCTTGCTCCTTTTTTTTTTTTTTTTTTTTTTTTTTTTTTTTTTTTTTGATCACATATATCGGAGCATAACTCGTGTCCAATCCCTCTCTTTTTTTAGGGAACTGGTTACCAATCTTAAGTACTACTATAAGTTTGCCAGAACATTTGAATTTGAAAATGATGCTGGACCTTGGTAGGCAATTGAAGACCCTTTGGGATGATTCTGATAGGTCAATAAAAATAAATTTCAATGCTAGTTCCTTTTTCCCTTTCCCTTTGTTTAGTCAATTGACCATGAATATTGAAAAGGGGAAACTATCTTTTTGCTATCATGTTTTCTATTTCTTAATTTTCATCTCCATGTACAGATAAGTGAGTTGAAATTCTTGGAGCATGCTGAATGCTTATGTAGGAGTTGAACTTCGCTCTTCCATATTGAGGGAAAAAGTATTTCCTGTTTTTCGTTTCCATTCATTGTGATGTCCGTGACTTGTTAGAAAAATGTTATTCTGATTTACAGCTAAACTATTTTACTTGAATAAACTTTTTGGTGCATATTTTATATTGATTTATATCCAGGATCTTAAATGACTTCCTTTATATTCATACTTGAATTCGTGTTGTTTCACTAAGAATGGGGCATATGATTATTTTTTGTCACCATGTGACGTATGTCATGTAAGATATGTTGAATATCAGGTTTAACTCTAGGTCTCGTGAATAACTTTCAACTGCAGTGTTTAAAGCTTTAATATACAAGTTTCAGCAGTTGTTTCAGTTTCCACTCTTTATCGACAGTTAATTATCATTTTCATTCAAAGTAATAGGTACATGGTCCAAATGGTGGTCTTTGTCTTTTGTTTCCGTCCTTTTGAGTTGTGAAGCACTGAGGCTCCAGAGAGATTGTGTATGGCTTAATAGTGTTATCGATTAAATAGATTGTTCAACAACATGCTCTCTTTTATTCGGAGTTTATTCATTCAGCTCACCTCTTTTTTCTTATTTTTCCCCTTATATGTCACATAAAAAAAAAAAAAAAAGAGGAGAAAATTAACTACTTTTGATGAACTGGCATTTGTAAACCTTTTTGTATATTCCCGAGCATAAGAGATACATGATAAAGAGTTTGGCCTTATTTGGAAGTACTGAAAGATTAGATTATCATATATGAACTCTAGTTTCTTATGTTGTTTTGCTAATAGATTGTTGTGACAGGAAACTTCTGATGTTGCCGTTGGTTCGGAAGACGACACTAGCGATGATTCGGAAAGTGATTCAAGTGAGGATGTTGAAGATACTGTTGACGAGAAACCTGTTTCAACGGTTGCAGCATTACTGGAGTTATACAGAGAGGCTTTAGCCGGTAGTGATGAATCTAAAATTGCTGAAATAGAATCTTTCCTAAAATCAGTTGAAGATGAAAAAATTGGTCTTGAAAAAAAACTGGCATCTTTATCTGAAGAATTGTCAATAGAAAAAGATCGGATTTTGAGGATAAGTGCAGATTTTGACAACTTCAGGAAGAGGACAGATAGGGAACGCTCTTCACTGGTAACAAATGCTCAAGGGGAAGTTGTTGAAAATTTGTTGGGTGTACTGGATAATTTTGAAAGAGCTAAAACACAGATTAAGGTGGAGACAGAAGGTGAGGAGAAGATCAACAATAGCTATCAGAACATATATAAACAGTTCGTCGAGATTTTAACATCTCTTGGTGTTGTACCTGTGGAGACGGTTGGGAACCCCTTCGATCCCTTGGTGAGTCAATAAAGTTCTATGACATTCGCACATATCAAATACTTTAACTTAGCTACAGTGCCTGCCTGTTAAGAATCCATGTAGGAACAAAGAAAATAGGTATGTGAGAAAATATGGAAGTAGTGATCTAAATTTGAAGGATCAGTAGTTCTATACAACACTACCCGATCACCGAGGGAAATTATCTCGGACAACATTTGTCAAGAATATCTCTACCCACTGAACACAACTGATGATCAGTGCGTACAACTGTGGAAACTATTACCTGCGTTAACTTAGGGAATGACTTCCCTCTCTAACCATTGGCTTTGTGCAGGTAAGCAACCGAGTTGGCTCGAAAAACAATCTTTTACTTGATGAACTTGAAAGATTAGTTAATGAAATTCGTTCAGGTTTCACGAAGGCCTGGACACGGTTTTAATTCAGAGCAACTCTTGATTGATTCGAGCCAACTCGGTGAGTTTATGAAAGTGAAACTACAAGTGACCGATTTTGTGGTTGTAGCCCCATGATTAGCATCAAGTTGGTTGGTTATTCAACAGTGTAGATGATGAAACTCTTTTTGTGTCACCTAACAGTACTAATAAGCAGTCTTTGATTTTCTTGATCATGGGGTTACATGGGAATTTCTAATGTTTTCAATTTCTTGTGAAAAGTTGCATGAAGCAATTATGCGGGAAGACTCGACAGAATTTGAAGAAGGGATCATAATCCAAGAATTTCGCAAAGGGTTCAAGCTTGGCGACAGACTGTTGCGTCCCGCAATGGTGAAGGTATCGGCTGGTCCTGGGCCAGCAAAGCCAGAGCAAGTTGTGCAAGAAGAGGACCAAGATGTGTGTGTCAAGGAGGGCAGCGAAGAAGAGGAGTCGACTTGAAGGTAGAAATTGTTTAATGCAGATCCAGTTTTGAAAGAGTTGTGGTTCTCTCTTCTTCTTCTTCTTCTTCTTCTTCTTCTTTTTTTTTTTAACCCCTTCGAAAAGAGTTGTGGTTTGCTTGTTTGTTTGTTTTACTAGTAGACTCGACAATTTTTGTGGGGGTGTGATATCGTCGACGGTGGATCATTGGTATAAATTTTCACCGAGAAATTGAAACAATTTTGAGGAACTAGCATTCATTTTCAAAACAGAACCTTTCATCTCTTTACCATTATTCTCTATATATATTTGTGTTCAATCTTAAACAATAATATTATTCAATTAGATTGTAGTCTCTTTGAAAGGTCTGTCATTGGTTACCAATGAGGGTTTAACATGTAAGGTCTGTTGTAACATCACCGTCTCTTTATGCCTTTTCCATCCTTCCAAAAGCTTCCATCAAATCTCCTCGCACTCCTTCTTCACAGCCTCAGCCCTCCAAGTCCCCCACATCAAATCTCATTTCCTCGTCTCTTCTTTCGTTGCCACCATCAACAACAATTACGCCGTCAGCCGTACCTTCAACATCTGCCTGTGTTGACGACGTTGTTGAACCATTGGGCATCGGAGCTTAAACTCAAAGTAGGATTTTTCTCATCTTTATGTCTACTTATTCTTGGAATACTAACAATAACCTCTCTTCCGTGTTATCAAAATATTGTGTTCTACCTTATATTTCAGGATCGTTGCTCTTCTCCGCCATGTCTTACAAATTGGGATAATTTTAACATGATTGATTAGACTTTTCCAAGGATGAATATACCAATATCGACATAAATATCGGTAGTCCAATTTTACATAAATTTTAGAGATATTATCGATGTCGGTAGAAATATAAAAAAAAATTGCGAAAGTTACTGAAATATGCTTTAAAATATATTTTTAACATTTTAGTATGGTACAAATATTAAAAAGATACATAAATATACAAGTTTTACATTTAAAAAAAAAAACATATAATATCTTATGTATGATAAAAACAAAATGAAGTCCAACGAGGTTTAAACATAGTTGGGATATTATCCTATTTGAAGCAAAATTGATGTCATGACATATTATTTGGTTGAATATAATTGTAATTATGTTAATAGGTAAGTTTGTTGATCTTTTCGCAGCTTATTTTCATAAATAAGAAATTGTGCAAAGCATGTAAAAATCTAGGAGAATATATTATCTCGGCTTTAATGTGTTATCTTTTATTTTATTTTATATCTTTTTTTATAAGATAATTATAACATGCTAGTTGCTCTAACTCACCATCTATTTAAAAAAAAAAGAAAGAAAATAATTATAGCATTTTCAAAAAGATTAAAAATGATATAGATCCAAAATTTTTGAAAATTTTCAAACTGTAATTTCCATCCGAAATTTCCGATATTTCCCTTGATATTTTATAAAAATTACATTATATTTTACCGATATCGACAATTTTACCGATATTTCCTCGATAGTTTGACGGAAAACGTACTATACCTAAAAGATTTTTCAGTGCCCCTCAAATATGGAAATTTCAAAAATATCATCGATATCTGCGACCATGGATTTTTGAGAGGATTTGTTACCTTCTCCTATGTTCTATTATCCAACACTTTCTTCATCTTCAATCAAAGCTCTCTGACCTCTGCTCAATTTCAACAGAGAAAGATGAGCCGATGAACTTGAGAAGTGTTGTATTAATATCCAGTAATATTTTCCTAAAATCTTCAAGTCATAATAATTACTGACGCATACAATAGCTTACATCGAAGATTTATTTGCAAGAATATTTATTAATAGTGTGCGGGTTTATATATACGTCCAAATGAACTAAAATCGGTAGTATTAGAAACTAGACAACTTAAGTGTTTTCAGTGATATGGTTACAGATATAATCTAGAAGTACTATCACACCTGAGTCCATTTAAAAATACTTAATTCAAATTCCTCCACCTCCAAATTCTCCAAAAAAAAAAAAAAAAAAAAAAAGAAGGTTTTTGGCATTATCTAATTTGTCTATTTTCAAGTCTATTAAGACCCTACTTTTAACTTCCAATTGGCAAATGCACCCCTAGTTTGTACTGCCCTTTTTATTAACATGGTTTACAAGAAAAACGCTTTATTAACATATTTCTCATGTAAAAATATAATTATATATATATTTATGCATTTTATAAAGTATTTATAGAAAACTAACACCACCTACTAATCTTAAGACTGCTAGGGAATAAGGGGTTTTTTTTTTTTAACCCACAAAAACGATATAGTTATAGGTACCCAAAACAAAAACATGCTCACTATTCTATTTTTTGTTATTCTGGTGCAGAACACTTTGAGAGTTTTTTTTTAGAACAGTATGTGTGTGTCTATCTCATACCATACATGTTCATCGCATTTTGTAAGAATTATTCATTAGTTGTTGTCGAACAATCTTAAAATGATTAGCATCACTTTGAACCTAAAAATCACCATATCAGTCATCACTGGAGGACTTGCAAATATCCACATATTAATAGGTACCCTCAATTACCACTAGCTCACAACTGGATAACTAAACTACACTCATTCAAGAGCTTTTTAACTTGTTTAAAATTACTACTTGGGTGGGTGGGTGGGAGGGGAGTCCTAGTTTGCTAAATTTAAAACATCTATGGCATTGCTGATGTATGCGATGCATTGAGTGAAATGAACGAGAGACCGTCGTTCTTTTGTGGAGCCAAATTGACCTAACCCTGTTTTGGGATTATTGATTTGAGAGCACTGAATATGAGGAATCCAATCCTCCAAATAAATACAAATAAATAAAAAGAAATAAATAAAGAGGTATCCAATTAGTATATGTTGGCTCAACCAATCTCATTCCATCTAGATTGTTGGTGGAATGTCTAGATAGGATTCCACTCCAAAGGGGATAAGGCTACTTCATTTGGCGGTAGGCTAAGGCCCGTTTGGCAGAGTTTTTGCTTTTGCTTCTACTTCTAACCAGAAGAAGAAAAGCAAAAGCTATGACTTCTTAATAAGTGTTTGGAAGCAAAGGGATTTTAAGGTCAAAATGATTCTAAAGTATTCTAATAAGTACTAAAAATATGAAATGAAGTTTATAATGTCTAATTTAAATTTTGTTATAAGTTTTAAAATTTACTTAGAAAAGATTTTGCCATAAGCCACATTTTTGACAGGAAGCACTTTTAGATATTAAAAGCTCTTATGACAGATCATCCAAACACTTTCAGAAGCTACTTTTGGACTTGGGAAGCCAAAAGTAGCTTTGACGAAGCTCTGAATCATGGATGGATGAAAAAGATAGTTAAGCACTGAAATAGAGTCGCAGAGGACATCTTAAGATAGTTAAGCACGAAACTTAGGATTTTCAAGGATTTTTGACTTTGACCTACTCCTATGAAGTTGTGCAATATTCAAATATTGTTTTTTCTTGGGACTCTTGTACTAGAAAAAGAAAGGCCAGGATTATCTTATTTGTCTATTTTCATGTCTATTAAGACCCTCAATCAGTGTTTACAAATCATAATAAAAAAGTTGGAAAATTTTTAATGCCCATTAAAATTAATTGTGATTAATTAAACTAAATTGAATTAATTAATGAGCTAAAATGTATTTTAAAATAATTAAACTGAATTTAAAATCCCAATTTTAAGGTTTTGGAGATATTTTTGAGAAATTACATTTTTTGCCCCTAACTTTTCAAAATTACAAAAACACCCATGATTGGTCAACCGGACCTTTTCACCAGTCGATCGGAAGTGCTCAGAACTATAGAACCGCCTTCTACTCTGCAGCAGCCATTTCTTAAACTACTAAATCATGCTAACCTAAACGCCAGCGGCCTCAAACTTTAAGGGAGGGTAAACTTCTGTCTATAAAACCTAAACTCATCCTCTCTCTCTCATTTTTCCTAACCTCTCTCTCCCTCATTGCTCTCCCTCTTCTTCAGGCCCTCTCAACCGCGTCCCTTTCCCCTCCTCCTCATTTTCTTGTTTGGAGAAAACCGCAAACCAACCCGGAGAACTGATTTCTGAAGGTAAAAAACACCTCTGATTTGTTTGAAATTCGTTTAACAATTCAAATGACTTGATTTTTGGTTTTTATTTAAATTTTCATTAGTTTTAGAAAAACTTGAAATTTCAAATAGATTTAGATGAGTTTTAGTGATTTTGAGTTTGAATTTGTAGGAAAAAAGGGTAATTTACGCAGCGGAATTTTAAAATTTTTTTCTTAAGATCGTACTAACTCATGTTTCCATATACAATATATTATTCTACAATCTATGTACTTTGAGAGAAGACAACAATAATGCCAGATGATGTGATTAAAGAGAGCTTCAGCCAACTGGCCTTCTTTACTATTCTCCAATTCCCAGACGGTAGAGTGTGGGCATTCGGTCTCTCGATCGGCTTTCCAACCACCCAAAACTCTTGCAGCTTATTATTATTATAATAGAAGAATAATAATAAACTCGCTCACCTTAGAGTCTGTCGTCTAAATAAAATAGGAGTCTCTAGGGTCCTATTTATAGTAAATGGACTGGGTAGAATTTGAATTCGAATAGAACACTTGAAAAAGGTTTTTCTCTCTCCTCCTTCCCTAATCTTCATTTTTTTTCTCTTGCTTGGGAGACAGAAAAATCACCCACAATAGGTTTAGGAGATTCAAAATTTGATTTAAATTTTTTATCTCCAATAATCTTATGATTTTATCTCTATGGATAATGTTCCATAACTCCAATTTAAATTCAAAATAAAATCATGACAACTTTATTTGAATTAAATAATTATGTAATAATTATCCAAATAAAATCAATAAAGCGAAAATATTTTCCTTCCTTTATCCTCATAAAAAACGCAAACACAAGGTAGACTAAGATAAAATTTTGTTTCAATTTCAAATCCAAATAGAATAATTACCATATTAATTTAAATTATTTACTTAAATAAGATTAATTAGATATTTAAATTAATTATCCAAATAATTAATTTATCCATATCTCACAGTTATCACAAAAGATAAATATAATTAATTCAAATTTCAAATCTTATGTTCAAATAAATATTTATCAAAAGTAAATATTTATCCAATTAATTAAATGAAACAAAATTCTCATTCTACCCTTAGCAGAAAAAACGCCTACACACTGTAGGAGGTGTTCCGGATTTTTCTCTTCACTAAGTCCAAGAATTAAAGCCACAATGAATATCTCAATTGATTACCATCCATTAAAGAATTATATTGAGCTAGTAAAGGAACCAATTTGACATATATATAATATGGGCTCCAATAATCTATGTGATTAATTATTCTATACCAAATAAATTAATTACACAATTATTAGTTTTAGAGTCACACCACTATAAACCTGAAATTGCACTCCCAATTATATACCGTATTACGTAAGCCAATGTGTAGCCATAGTCCAATGACCTTACCATATATGCAACACCCTCATATGATATCCATGATTTGTGACGCCCTGACTTCCCAAGCCGGGTCGACACCATACATACTTGTACTTAGCTAACTTGAAAATTTGAGAATAATTTTTTTTTAAACGTATATATATATAGGTTGTCCCGTGTAGGAAACTTACCATGCATACATACTGAAATGAAAAGACATTCTCAAGTCTTTAACTCTATACATACTGTATAACATAATTTACTTTTGAGATATATACATATTAACTCAAAAGAGGTTGCGGAAGATTTTGTGTAGTGGTATCCCACACCGCCCTTCACCCGCTGCATCGTCCACATGGCCCACCAATTTAAGCTGCAGGCTTTTTACCTACAGTATGAAATATACAAATCAGCTTTCACCCAGCAAGTATAAACATATCTCACAAAAACATTTCAAACATCTTAAAAACATGTCAATCATCATGTAACTTATGCATGATCCATTTAT
>JAFMPE010045767.1:0-14973 GCA_024759925.1 Ficus religiosa | reverse complement strand
GCTCCAATCCCAAGCCAACCATGCATTTTCATCTTCTCACAGTGGTCCTACCAAATATAATCTAAATTGGTGTGCTTTTTTATGTTCAACATTGTGTGACATAGTTAGAAAGAAAATGTGGTCCTTTTCCCTTGTTTAGTGTTTATATTAAAATAAAAGGACAAGAGAATAGTATAAAATAGGCATCATAGTAACAACAAGACAAAAGTTTACCATAAAAAATTATATTTTTATCTTATAATAATTAAATATTGTCATTTTAATTATTAGATTAATTATTATTTAATGATCGGATATCTAAATGTTTGTATTAAAATATACGGCACGACTGCTCAACTATTTTTATAATGTCTATTAGAAAGTTGGTAGGGTAAAAGTTAGAGTTCCTAGGCTAAATTTTTCAAAAAGTTGTATTTATTTGTATATTACTATTTTAACTATGAATGCTTCAATTACATCGTTCCCATCATAATTGTGCATGGCGTGACGAAACAAGCAAATTTAAAGCCTTCTCAGCAAAGTTCAGAACTCAACACGTGTTAGGCCTTGAAAATTGTTACGAGGGGCCCATAAATTCATAATGGAGAAGTTGGTTTGGCTGCCATGAATGATCTGAATTTGGAAATAAAAGCTTCACGGTCGTGTACTTTGGAGGACAGGCTAAGTGCCAGATGTGGTTTTGGGATATATATTATGGTGGGAAGATTTGTTATTCCAGTCCATAAAATATTCATCTCAACCCTCTAAAAAATTGCAAATCTCATTCATGATAACCGCACGTAATAGAATTTGTGCCTTGTTGATTGCTAACAAACAATAGGTCTGATATCATCTTTATTTTCAGAAATTGGTGGTGGCTTATGCCGGTTCATTCTCGGTAAAGGTGATGAAGCGGCCCATGTACTAGTCAAGCATACGTTCGGTGTTAAGATTTGGATTGTAATATTCAGATTTGAATTGAATTGTGCATTTGGTGAGACGTTTGAATTGTTAGAATTAAAAAACAAAAAAATTTGAGAAATCTGTTTGGAAAAAAAAATAATAATATGAAATTTATTTCGTCCGTCTCAAAATTATATGTAATTTGAAATTAAAAAAATCATCTTATTTGGACTTATACATTCAAAGTTATGAACTTTTAAAGTTTGAATTACAAAACTATGTAAATAGTAAAACTGAGATTAACTTTCCAGAAAAAGACAAATTAATTCGTAAATTATAATCCAAACTAGAGCACCGAAAGCCCCATAAATTTGCTTTCCTCCGACCAATAACAATAGGTAACGGAAGGCAGCAAAATAATTACTGTTTACTCTAAAAATAAGTTTCTTTTTGTGGTAAAAAGTTGTGATCTAGCCTCTATCTGCAGAGTAAATTAAGCTAGCACAATGACAATAGGATATGGGACAGGAATACATAACCCCATGCAAGAGTTCTGTCGTTCCAGCTAAGCACAATCCGTAGCTGGCTTACACCGGCGTTTTCTTTGCACCTCAACGGTATTCTCATGTGGTTCAACGGATTGTCGGTAATTTTCCAACGATTTTGGTGATTCAATCAGTCCAGGTTTAGAAGGTGCACTCGGAGACTAAGAACTTCACTGTTACATCTCGCAAACCTGGTCCTAATAAGTTTTCTATTCCTCTTTATTTGAATATAATTAAGCTTACTATAATATGAATACAAAGAATCAATTTCCACTATGAGCCTGTACAACGAGGGAAATCAGAACTAATGGCATATCCCGACTTCCGAATTGGTGGTGGTGATAACAGCACTCTTACTATTCCATTGGTAGGCAACTTCGGATAGCCATTGGCATGGACCGAAATTAGGGGAAGAATGAATAATCCCTTTAAATTGAAGCACATCGCATCATTTACAATTTCTCCTACGGACGACTTCAAAATCTCCGCCATTGTCTTGAGCCAATCACTGAACATGACAAAAGCACTCCACCAACCTTGTCAGTTTCCCTTGCTTCAAAGTTAAAATCTAAAGAGCATCTGCCAGTTGAGAAGAATTCTCTCAGGACATGTTAATTTGACCAAGCAATGATATTTCTTCAGGGGTCATCATCAGTGTGCCGGTACTCAAGTAGTGTCTTTTGGCCCGTCCCCTGTGTTCGAACATCAGGCAACTTACATTACTTATTTGCAAAGGCTATTACCATACGAAATTGAAAAGCAGGAACAAGCCAATTTGACACCACAAGTACACACCTCCGTTTTCTTGGTTTCTCCTTTTCTTCTGACAAGCGAGAAGCTTCTGATCTTGACATGCAGCGCAATGAAGAAAGATATTCATAAAATGTAGCACCTTTCAGTGCCATGCAAGATTTTGAAGGAACAATGGACTGAATTACATCAAAAAGGGACGATGCATTTCCACTGCATTGCAGGCATCAAGAGTTAATGGATTTGTACACGTAACTATACAATTTATGAAACAAAATAGATGGTAAATTTAATACCTTTTAGATGAAATGTCACTTTTTTCGAGGATTTGTGAATTTCTTCCAGTAGTTGTTGCCATATCATGTCCAGCTAATTTACCTACTGCCATCATACCAGTTTCAGAAGCCAACATTTCAGAGGCTAAATCTACCGTGCTAAGGGAATCTGTGGTCGATCCAACAGCAGCAATGTCTTTAGCGTAGAAGCAAAATCCATGTTGTGCAGTTGTAGAGGCCAATATCCCTTTATCATAAAAACCGTATGTATCTGACTCCTCAGAAGGGATCATTGATGGTTCTAAAGAGTCCTGCAGTAATATGAAATTAAATCATCTTCTTTTAATTTCCAATCAGAACATAACATGACACTTACACTTGTTAGCGGTTGACAGTTAGAAAGCAACACATCTGTTTCCGAGATTAGATTGCTCATATTATCAGCAAGCTTGACAATTTGGAGAGGATGTTGCTCTTCTGATCTCACGTACTGTGCTAGGTCTGCACGGCGGCTACGGAGTTGATTCCATGACTTTTGTACTGAATCAGTCAAGACCAACGGTCTTGACTTCTCTACAAATTTACGCAGCCTGCGAAAATCCATGTGGCTTGACTCGTCCATCATCTGATTCCCTATTGCTGCAGCCTCCACATGCTCATTCTGAGAATCATCCATCTCTTCTTGTTCGCAAAATTCTGCAACTATATATGGATTACTTTTTTGCTGTTCTGACTTCGATACATCCTGATAATCATCTTCAACTGGTATCCTGTTGTTGCTCACTGAAACTTCTTCCATTGTATCCCCAACATTATTACAGGACATTGTTCTTAAATGTACGTCTGTGCCATCATAAAATTCAGTTTCTGGAACAAATGATGATTCTGGCACACACGACATATCAAGTGACTTGCATTCGTCATACATGGGGATACAGCCTGCAGCTTCAGAAAAATAATGCTGTTCCTCATCCATATCAGATGTTGCAGAACAAGGTAGCTCCTTAAACGATGGACTCTCTTCAGGAAGTGCTCCATTATTAGTGTCTCTATGCTGTTCCTCACCCATATCAGCTGCTGCAGAACGAGGTAGCTCCTTAAATGATGGGCTCTCTTCAGGAAGTGCTCCATTGTTAGTGTCTCTATTTGTGAATATATTACATCTATTACCAATATTTTCATCTTCGGAATCCGAAGACAGTATCATATCCTGGTTTTTTCGAACAATCCTTCGAGAACAGGAAAATGGAGTGTCTGAATTATCGGAAAACTCAGGAACGGTATCAAGTTGTGCTCTAAACTCATCATAGTCATGAACAGAGCAATTCCTGCTCAACATTTCTGCCTTCTTTGCCTCTATAGTTTCCATTTCATTATTGTGCATAAAACTATGTTCTATTTCCCTCTTGTCCAATTGTTCTTCACCAGTGGCCTCCATTAAGTAATTTCCTTCCCTGGATAGTGATGCAGTAATCTCTTTATCAACTAGCTCAGATAACGGAGAAGGTAATTCCCAGGGTATCAATTTTGGAAGTATCTGATGGACAGCCTCAAGATCAAATAGCAGTGAACCACACGTCCTTCGGCTTTTCGTAGCTGTACAATAATAAATGCACTTAAACATTAATAATTCCTTTTGTAGAGATGATAAGCATTCTCGGGACAAGCATGCATGTTTGATATCATTTGTCTTTTAAGGCCCCCAAAAAGATATTAACAACAAAAAACCATGTCAGGAACCCCCCTCTATTAAACAGAAAAGCTCAAAAAGGCACAAAAATTTAAGTCATCACTAAATTATTTGAACAGAGGTTATTTAGTAAAATAAAGTCATCAAGACCCCAAAATCCCTTTTCCATACAGCATTACCATATGAAAAAAAAAAAAAAAAAAAAAAGACGATACTTACCCTATTTGAAACTAGTACATGTAATAACAAAAAGCATCCATGGAATTTGACTGACCTTTCCTAGTGGTTCTACCCTGGCACCAGAACTGCAGATGCATAATGGTTTTCCGTATATCTCCCTGACAATATCCAACAAATTGTTCCAATAAACGAGATTGGATGTTGGCTCTCTCTGCAGCGCAAACCTGCAATGCAATTACATATTGAATTTTGACAAAAGAAAATTCCAGATTCCTGTAATGGACCTAGTTTAATAGGGAAACAGAACTGTACCATATAAACATGGCAAAGCAGCTCCTCTGGTGATGGAGGTGTGAAACATATCTGCTTTCTATCTAAATTGTCTGGCAGGAAAGGATTATGACCTTGATTTTTCCACAATTATAAAGATTAGCGATGAGGAAACCTTCCAGAAATACAAAGTTTCAAATTAGAAAAAATCTATATGTAACAGTGAGCCCTCTTACTGTTGCTTGTTAATACTATGGGCCCCTTTGCCGTTTCAGCAATCAGCTGTATAGCTGCAATAAATCCCCGATCTTCATGGAAAGTGATATCCACATCTTCAAATAGAATTAAAGGTTTAAGTTCACTCTGACGGCAGGAACTTCCAGCCTCCTTGCAATCAGACATGTCAGATTCTTCTGTTGCAATCCGACAATTTTCATCTGCTAAGGGTATCAATTCAACCACCTCGTCATCTAATTCTTGGGTTGCAGTACCATTTGCCAGATTTGAGCAGGGTTTCCAAATATGCTTATTCAGTGATCCCATAGGATTTGCTAGTGACCTAGACGCATATTGAAAAAATCTTAGTATTTCGCAATAAATAAGGTCTAATGTCTGTTATGGTTATTACTAATAGTCTAAGGCTGACCCTGGGCATAACTCTTTTAAGCAAAAGTTTCCCTTCAGAATTTATTCGCATAGAAAATATTCATACAATTACCACGTTCCATGTATACCAGCAAAAAGGAAAAGAAACAGCATTAACAAGAACAAACTCAATGCTGTCAAGTGTCAATGTCATCTTAAATCATAGACTCATAGTACTACAGAGACTTATGGTCAGTCCTCAGTTTTCCCAAGTTAGCATATTGAGTCAATAAAAATAAGGTATATGGAGTCAAATTAAAAAAGGACCAGGTTCAGGATATGACAATAAGTAATTATGAATATACACATATATAGACAGAAGGAAACCATTAGTAAAACGGAAATGAAATATAACCTTAGTTCATCCATGAATCTCATCAAAGGCAGAAACGTATTAGAGATCATCATTGTGATATTTGAAAATTAAGTAATTATGAATTATACAAATTTCATGTCTGTATAAACGATTATGTCCTCACCAGGTTAAACCCATTTTTCACTACATGTGGTGAGACGTATGTAGACTATAAGAACAGTAGCCTGTACATCATTAGTGTGTCATCAGAAAAGGGTCATTTGGAACGGTATCGTCTTTTGCCATCTGAATTGAACTTATGAGCTAAAGATTAAGCTCTACATTGATAAACAGAGAAAGATATTGTCATTTGAGATTCATTCAGCATAGACAGGTGCAACTTGAACGCCTTTATGAGACACCAATCACACCAAGATGTCAATGAAAGAGTTTTTTTTATTTTTATTTTTATTTTTTACAATTAAAAAAAAAAAAAAAAGGTTCTGAATCAAAATTACAAAAGAAAAATGCTTTTACTTCCTTTGCATTATCAGTACAAACAAGAGAATCCTTCAATGAAAGCGTAACTATTTTTCCTTTCTTTACTACTGTAAATTCTCTAAACTCTGAAGTGCATCAATGTTTGCTATTATTTCTGCATTTAAGTCCCTCATATTTCTACATGCTTTCAATATTATGACAAGATTCCTTGAGAAAGAAACTATGAATGAGTAGGAACTATGTTTCAGCACATGAAATAAAAAAGTGCAATATAACTACTATTTCTAAAGGAATAAAAAGAACCTTTTAAGTTGACGTGATTCTAAAGCCTCACCAAACCTCTGCTTCACAAGAGCTCCATTTCGACATTCTGATGCACTGACCTGAAATGAAGAGATAGTCAATCAATAATTCAATATGCCAGTTAAAATATAAATCAACATGCAGAAAATAAACCATGTATAACAATGATTAAATCCAAAGAAAGATGCCTAATGACTCTGTAGCCAGTAGAAAAGGGTAAGAGGATCGTTTATTGTTATGCTGTCAACTGTTTCTGCTTGTAGAAAATTTTTCAGTAAGTTCTATGACATATTATGACGTGAAATCATAGATGCATAAAGATAGGGCTTTTAAGATGCATCGAACTACCATCTTCATTGACATTATATGGTAATGTACATGTGGGGATTTGAAGAGAAGGAAAAAAAAGGAGGGGAACAACAGCAATCATCACCAATGAACAGCAAATTTCCTGATGTAGCAATAATGTCACAATTTAAGTACCTCCAAAACCTCAAATCCTTGCTCTCGTGCACAAGCATAAATAGCAGCAGACTTTCCACTCTGCAACATGTGAGTCAAAGATCTTAATCTGAAAAATACATCACTTAAATGGATAAATATTGAATTTGAACTGCAAATGCACTGAACACGAGTCATCAACAAGGAAGCCATAGCTCACAAACTAGAAATTGACACTTTTAATCATCTATGGTCCTAAATTTAAAAAGTGTATTGTTACTCTCATTGACAACATTGGAAATGACAAGGCCCTTTCAAGAAACAAACACTCATACACCAAAAAGAAAAGGCTGTATATGCACAAATCTGTTTTTATCAATGTTACTCTTTTTTCCAGCATAAGACAAATTAAGCTTAAACTTTTATAAAACAAGTAAACTTGAAATTGAGACAAGGTAAAAGGACACAAAAGAGACAACTCTAACTGTATCCATATTGATTGACCCAAACTCTAGGCAGTTGTATATTTTAGTACCCTAATAAGGATAGCACTAGAAATTAATAACATATGTATCGATTGATTCCTGTTGTCTTAATTTCCAATGAATTCACTTTGGAGATTCTGACATGTTTTTAAATCAGAACCTTAAACAAGCATGTATAGAGTTTAAAAAGAATAGCTCCCCTCGGAGACCAAAGAAAATGACTCACTGTAATCATAGACAGATAGTGAACTTTGTAACATGTATTTTTTGCACGTACCCCAATTGGCCCGGTAACTAAGAGGACATTTTTTGGGCCAGCCTTTTCATGTTTGTTTTCTGAATCAGAGTCACTTTCGGAACATATATAATCGTTATCCTCCATGCCACCCATAACACAATCAACAACTTCCTTGCTGATACGAGAATCTCTCTCATGCCAATGTTGGAGCCACTCACTCAAAAACTTCACAGACTCATCGTTACCGCATACCTACTTGACCATGTCACAGAATAAACAAGAAGAAATTGGTGAAACAAAGGTGTGTTTATCCATCTAAAAGATTGGAGAAATTCCAAAATTGCATAACTTCTACAATGAAAAAACAGACCAAGTTATCAAACCTCCAGGGCCTTTTTTGGCTGGTACTTATAGATCCATAAGCTATCCTTTGGTTGATTACTACAACCAGTATAATATGACTTCATCCTGCAATTAATGCAGCAGTAAAGTAAGATCTTATCTTCCAATTGACTAATTGCAAACTAAGAAAAATGCACGGGCAATTCCAATTCTTTATGATAATAATCTCAAACAGTAATTGTGCAACGTCAGATACAACTAGTAGTACTTATTTAAAAAGGTCAGTTAGAAATAGCATAAATAGAATAAATCATAAAAATGGTGACACGTTTAATTAGATAAAGCTCATATGAGTAAAGCAGAAATGATGTTTGAAGAAAACAATTAACAGAAGAATATTAGTTTAGGAAATATAGAAGTTAAAAAATAAAAAATAAAAAATAAAAAAAGGGGGGAAACAAAAGATCTGAGATAATTTAAAACCACCTTTCCTCGAGAAATCTACTTTGCTGCCCAATGTCTGGCTTCCTTGCCAAATCAGTATGCCCACTGAAGGGATCAACTTCATTTATGTCACGGTCCTGGCTATAATTTATTTGAATTGACTGAATCACAACATCCCAACAAAAGAAACAGTTAGTAGAGCAGTGAGAGCATATTGCTGCTAGAATGTATTATATGGAGGGGGAAAAATCAAAAGTCGGATAAAACAATTCAGTACTTACATCTGAATCCTTTAAGGGCTTGTAGCAAACCATTTTCTCATCATCTGATACGTTGAAGGCTGCTTGTGCCGTTTCATACAAACATTCTTGTTGAATGGGACACTGATCAAGAGAAACCTCATCATGAAAAAGTGATGTGTTTCTGGGATCTGAATTAGTTGGAAGCTTATCAAAACGTAAGCACTCAACAGAGCCTTCAAAAATGGATGAGCCAGTGCTTTCTAAAACACAATTGCTTTTCACGAAGATTCCCTCACGAAACGCCCACGTTCTCCAATCAAGCGGCCCTTCCTTGTCCTGTATGGAAGAATTTTAAGGTTCACTATGGTATGTGAAAACTAACAGCAAATTCTAATTCCCCCAACCAGCAACCACCAAACATCTGTGTTAAGAGCTAAACTGTGAGAATCTTACCTGGGTCCTTTCAAAGACATGGATTGGGCCACAAGTCATCTCTTTATTGTCTCTAACAGCTGCAAACTGTTTGCCGTCCAAGTCAATTACCTCTTGGCTTTTCTTGCCTACTTTCCAAGATGAGAAGAAGGGGTGCATTTGCTTCCCTGCAAATAACCGTGAATTTTCCTGATCAAAAGCAAAGGGAAGACACTTAGGATTCCACACCAAATAAATACGGGCCAAAACCAAAACGCTAATATGCAAGAATCCAATTTCCAAGTCAAAATCACTTGCAAGTTTCGAGCAAACAACTTCGTCAAAAACTAAACTTCCAGAAGCAATAGTAGCCTAGAGAACTACACAAGGGCAAGTTCACTAACTCGCAGTGGATAATGATTGGAAAGGGAGGTTTGTAAGCGAAAGAGAACATAAGCATTCGATTCAAGTAATTAAACATTTGAACAAAAGGAAAGGAAAAAACTCCTCCCATTCTCTTCCTATTGATGATATGTAAATGTACCCCCCAAAAAATTAACCAGTAATCCAGGACCCAAGGGCCTACGATTAAAGGTTGGTTGGGTTTAGAACAATTAATCCAAACGAGTCACTTATTTTCTCTCTACACGAAAACCAACAAGCACAAAGAGTGACTAAAAACACATGCATCTAATTTCAACAAAGTCAACCAACAAATTGATAAGAGACTAACTTATCAAAAAAATTTTGATAAGAGAATAGTTTCTTGGTCAAAAATTAGCATGCAAGCGTGTGTGTGTGTGAATATGTTTGTATGCATATATACATCTATATATATATATATATATTGACTGACCTCGGCAGTCATTCTTGCCTCTAACCGCAAATTAGGGATTACAACAGGTGCATCTTCACCCTGCATATTTGCTAAATCTTTCTTTGGAGTATTACTCCGGGATCGTTTTCCTTTTACCTGACAAAATACCGAACAAACAGAGAACAATTAGAAATTTTTTTCCTTTTTGCTGAAGAACCTATTAAAGTTTGAATCAATTCACTTCAGCACTCATGCGAAGAGGAAAATTGGGGATCGGAAAAGAAAAATTAGCCAAATTCACAAAAATTTACCTTCTCGGAAGATCTTTTAGTAGGCGTTGATTTTCCCTTCGGCTTTCTCTTTCTCTTACTCTGACTCCCGCAGCACTCCTCGTCCTCGCCGCCGTCGTCCTCGTTGCTATCTCTCTCGCCATTGGCTTCGAACTCTGGCGGTTGAGGTTTTGGCGGGAAAATAGTGGACTGGACCAGTCTCCGGCGGACGGGTCTCCGCTCCGGCAGCGTTGGAAAGAGCTCGCCGGGACTGAGATCCTGCGAGGAATGGTCCTGATCGGGGGGTGAATTATCCATAGGATCGGGAGCAATTGGGTGGTTGAAGGGGGTACTGGAATTGGGAATTTAGGGTTTTGGAAGGATTTAGGGATTTGGGAGATAATAGAAACGTAAATCTACAGGGACAGAGAGAGAGAAAAATTTGGAGGGAACAAAGAACGTTATTCCCGCCATTTACAGGATAAATTTTGTTTTCCCGGTGATTGGATTCGCTTTAAAAAATATTTATATATGTGTGTGTGTGCGTTTTTTCTTTTTTTGAACTGCTTGAGTCGGCATCGGCTACTTATTATTATTATTTTTTTATCTATTTATATGTTTGTACTAGTATCACTTGAACTTATTTTCAGGACAATATATTTAAGAAACATTATGATAATTATTCATTCAAAAATTATTATTGAATTATTTTTAAAATCTATGGCTATAATTTTGTGTAAATTTAAGATTGAATATACCATATTTCCTCTTTCTTTTTCATTAAAAAAAAAACTTTCTCTCTCCCCCCTCTCTCTTCTCTCGCTGGTGGGTGGAAGGTCGTCGGGGGGAGGCAATTTCGTCATCCAGAACAACGGAAGCTCACTTGAGGGGGGGGCCATCGTCGAGGCTTCGGGGGGCAAGGGGTGGGGGGCCCAGATCTGGCGAGGCCTGGGTCTCATCGGGGGTGGGGGTGGCCGGGCCCGATGTTGAGGGTGGGGTAGGGGGGGCCAGGGCCTGGGTCGACGTCAGAGGGGGCAGATCTGGTCGGTCGCTGATGTTGGGGAAGGATGGGTTTTTTTTTTTAAATTTATTAATCTATACTAATATGAGGTAAGATATATGATAATTATGATGCACAAATAACATTTTAACCATTCGATTACATCTTAACATTTTAAAAATAAGCCTTATCGATATGGTATAAAAATAAGGAATTTACCATAATTCTCCTCTTATTTCCATATCAATTTTTTTATTATTTATTTATTTTTTTAAATAAACATAAATTATAAATAATCTTTAAAAAGTCAACAAACTCCAACATAAAAATTTCATCTCAAATCAGTGAACCAAATGGAGGCTTAACACTTTTTTTTCCGCTAACAATCAACTACTTGAACTTTGAATTTTTGACAATTTAGTTATATTTGCTCAAATCCGTTAAAATTTAGACTATTTTTTACACATTACTTGCATATTATTGCTTAAGAAGGACATTACTTATCATTTTTACTTAAATTTAACATAATCCTTTCATGAAGAACAATTTACTTGGAGTTGAACTTAAACACTTACGAACCCTTAAAAAATTATTTGGCAACGTTTTGTTTAATTAGTACAAAAATATTAATTTTATAAAAAATGAATACAAAAATATTAAATATAAGAAAAGTTTAGTTCTGTCGTAAAGGAAAAAAAAGTACCATCTGTTAACAAATTAAAAAACAAAATAAAATTCAAGGATAATTTTTCATCGACCTTCAACAAAATAAAAGAGTACATCCAACAAAAGGACCAACTATAGTCCAAACACTTTTTCAGCTGCGCATGGCAATAGCAATGGCATCTGGGAATGCTATCGCCATGAGAATCAGACCAACCTCTGTCTGGCGTGTTTCTAAAAAGCTTCAAAGCCGCCATGGAAACTCATTCTCTGGGATTTTTACTCATTTCTTCTTCCTCTTCTTCAAAACCGCCATGTAAACTCATCCTTTACTCAAAGCCCGAGTGGTGTCTGTGAAATTGCCTCAAAGAAAAGCTTCTCGTTGTCTGCTTCCAATTCTCTTCACCAGTTTTATTTGGTGGTACCATCACACCACTCTTTTTTATCTTTTTTTTTTTTTTTTTTTCCTGCTTTCTCTTCTTGTTTTTAACTTCCAAAAACGACAAGTTTATTTGTTTGCTTTTCAAATAAAGGGATATTTGCCACCTAGTTTATTATTCTATGACCATTTGGTTTCCACGTTCTCTTCGACTTTCTTAATTTCACAATCCTCTTTCGTATCTTTTGCATGGCAATAATAGTTAATATTAAAAAAAAAATCTGAATATAGAAGTTCGAAATTTAGAAAAGGTTAAGAGACCTAAAAATGTGGGAAAGGAAGCATAATTGTAGTAGGACACAAAATTAAGATGAGGAGGAAAATATACGAATGGATCTTCCACGTATTTCTTTTATGTCAAAAATACAGAACAACTTCATAAATCCTAGTTTACTTCAAACTCAAAAGTCCTCTTTATTTATATACGAATGGATCTTCCACTTATTAATTCAGTCTCAAGTAAACCACAAACTACTTCTAAACCCTAAGAAGCCAAAGTTGATCACCAAGCGAGACCAAACCCTCAATGGAGTCCATGAACAAGCGCAAGAACGACCAGCGAGACGTGGACGATTACTACTCTTCCATGGATGACTTCGTCCTTAAAGTGAGGCTTACGTTTGCGAATGCGATCAGGTATACCGATTCTTCCCACCAAGTTCATAGATTCGCCCAGGAGATGAGACAAGTTTTCGAGACGAAGTTGAAGCTTTTTATGCAACAAGATATGAAAAAGGCTTCTGGGATGCAAACTGCTTTGAAAACTAGTTCTTCCGTGTCACTAAAGAGGTCGAAGAAGGAGACCAAAGATTTTAAAGAAAATCACAAGGAAAAGATCGGAAGTGAGCTTATAACAAGGAAAATGCCTCTGAAGGATTCCGCTAGTGTGCTACTGCAAAAGCCCAAGGCGATATCGGTTCCATCTACGGCCAGTGTTGTCGTAACAGTTTCGACCTCCCAAGCCCAGGAGTCGAGGAAGAAAAAAACCAGGCAACAAATCGGAGTAGAGTACAGAAACCGGATCACATCATTGTTATCGGAAGCGGCTTTGAAGGGTTCCAACAAGTTCAATATTCACAACAAAGATGTTGATGATAAGGAGGTTTTAAAGGCCAAGAACTCTGCTATCGCTGTGGATGATGATTCAGAGCGAAGTTCTGGTGTTGTTTCTGATGATCTGGTGAAACTCTCACCAAATACAGCTCTCCGAATCGAAGCTATGAAGCGTCGCTTTGCGGGAACTATATTGAGAGCAGAGGAGAAGATGGCGGACGTCAAAGGACGTTATGGTCCTGGTCAGGTAGCTAAAAAGGAATCGATGATTAAAGAGGAACGGGAAAAAGCTCGGATGGGCCTAATTGAAGAGGAAAAGAAAGCAGAGAAGAATGGTCAAGAGATCTACAACATGAAAGAGCTCGAGATGCTGTGTGGTGGTGGTGATTATTCTACCAAAGTATTGCTTGGACTCCCACTCAAGAAGTTAGGCTTACATCTGAAGCCTGAATTTGACTTTGCTTTTGAAGGAGAAGAAGAAGAAGAAGATGAAGAAATAGATATCATGAATTAAATTTGCTGTTTAAATTGTTTCTGTTCATAACACTTGGCGATGTATATAAACCACGATTTTTTCCACTGTTTTCCTTCTTGTACTCATTACAGAGATCTATTTTGAGGTAACAAGAACAGGACAAATCAAATTTGCTATTGTTATGCATACAAATACGATGTTGTTTTTATTGTACATGCATATTTAGATACATCTGTTTGTGTATATATGCATGTATAGAGAGAGATGTTTGTGGTTATTAAGAGGGACAGTAAGCTTGGGACGGGTGCAACCAGAAAGCCATCCGTTCCCGTGGTTTTAGTGACTAATGAATGTTTCGTCCTGATCCATATGCTTTGGTGGGGTGACAAACGAATGGTCCACATCCGATGTTCCACATAGCCTGCTGTTTTATGTCCTTCAAGATTGTCGAGCGGTGCAGAATATGGCTCTATCTGAATATGAAGGTTATGCCTAAGTAAGAGGGAACTAGCAGACGCATTGGATGGCGTAAAAAGATCCAGTCTCTCTACCAAAAGGATTGGGAGTCGGTCGCGAGGAAGGAAAAGATTGAGGTAACTGCACTAGTACTATCTACCCATCTGATTGAGTTAAGGTTTCCTCAAATTTCTGTCATCCAAGAGGTTTTCTTTGTGAATTTGTTGGTATGTAAGGGTGTAGAACTTGAGCTCACAAAACTTGAAGGACTCGTAGAAGCCATCCATCAGAATCTAAAAATCTCAAGGACAGGTTAGCTCCAAATATTCCTTTGAACTTTATATATAAATATATATATTGTCACTTGATTAATTTATGGAGAATGTTGCTTATGTTGACTAATTCTCTTTAAGATGTGGTTATCTTGACGCAACCTTGTCTGCAAATATTGCTATTCCCACACTTCGCCGTAACGCTGTTACACGACGTGCACTACCTCTGAGAAAACAAATTAGTATAGCCGCTATATCAACAGCAATTGACCAACTGTATTGTTCTTCGTTTGTTTTTTTTTTGGTGAACCACCATGATTGTTGCACTATACTAACTTTACATAGGACTACTAAGCTCAGAAGATAGTCAGTACTTCAACAAAATCTATTGATTTTAAGACGACGAACGAGGAGGACGATATACCTGCCTACGATCTACTACTGGGCAAGTAGATTGATTGGTTCAAATCCAAATAATCTTTAGCCGGTCATCATCATAATGTGCTGTTTTTTTTCCTCTGATTCATCATTCATGTTTTGATCTTTGATGGGTTTATTTTCTCATAGACACTGTAAGAAGGAAATAAAAA
>JAFMPE010045656.1:0-14975 GCA_024759925.1 Ficus religiosa | reverse complement strand
CGATCGAACGGGTACAAAATAACCACATACATATAACATTATTGTTATATCTAATATAAATATTATATATTCTCCTTGTCAATTGAAAAAAATCTAGGGTCAAGCCTAAAAGTATTGTTTCTTTCAAGCATGCATTATTGCGCACTTTACACATAACATATGCCCTCAGTGGCACAACAACAATACCAACTCCTTATATTGGTTCATGCATATCATAAAGAGCTGACAAATAATTGTGATATTTTGCCGACAAATTGTAAAAGGGTACTATCAGTATGGACTGATATTGATCGAATTATTCATCCCACACAAGATAATGGTAAACGAAAAGCAAGACGCCTTTAATAAGGATCTTGTTTTTTCTTTTTTCGTTTTTTCTTTTTTAATATAAAGACAGGTGATAGGAATCGATAGGTATCTTTGATCAGGATCCACTTACTGTTACACCTCGCAGATTGTTCTTTATTTCTTTCTCTTTTGTTTTTTTTTTTTTTTTCTTCTTTATGCATGCTTCATTTGTGCATGAATGAAATTATACATATATTTTGATCGAGAAAAACTTCTGTGAATTTGGGACAAAATTTAACTAGTCATAATTTAGGACCGGACTTTGGTACAATCTTTTTTTTGTTTTTTTTTTTTTTTTTTGTTTTTTTTTTCTTTTGGCTTTACATAAATATCAAATTTCAATCAATGAATTAGGATTTGAAGTGTTCTAGATTAAAAACTATTAAAATCTCCTTCAGTACAATAGATTCCTTAAATTTAACAACTCCATATATTTATGCACATTATAACATTAAAGTTGATAATTTTGTCGTTTCATAACACTAAAATTATCAACTTTAATATTAGAGTGGGCAAAATTATAAAGAGGTACTCAAAATATGGCTCTCCACCTAATTTTCTCTTAAAATTAACCCTAATGACGGGCAACAAATAGATCTCATGGCCCGGCTGGTGGTGGTGTTTTCGGAACTCATAGACCAGGATTCGTTAAAGGATGTTTAGCTCATCTTCTGGGAATTCGCTTTGCTTATGAGGCGGAGTTTCTGGGAGTGAAAAGAATATGCTTTTCATGCCCCAAAAAAAAATTTAACGAATGAATTATTGAAAAAAAAAATTTTTTATTTGAATATGATTATATACTTATGTGGTGAATTTACTGATGAAGAGATCTCTGGAAGATCCTTGTAAATTTAAAGCTTGTTGTTTTACTGCAATTCAATATATCTTTCCGGTAATACTTTCACAGTTTTTCGTATATACAGAGAAGGCAATCATGTGACTGATAAATTATTGGATACTAATGTGGTCCACTTGGGCTCGGATGCATTGTAGTGGACAATTCCTGATTTTTGTTCCTGTTTAATTGGTTGTTTAATTGGTTGTTACTTGGAAGGGTGCTTTTCGATTATTGATTTGTCGGATTTGATCATGCATTCTTTTTCCTTCTTCTAGCCTTTTCCCATTGGATTTTAGGCTACGAGATTTTAATGGGACCTCTCTCTTAATTTTTGCTAAGAAAATCGATCAATCTGTTGTTTTTTTTTTTTTTTTTTTCAATAGCATTTTTTTCTTGTAGCCTTTTGACTAGATTGGAACTTTTTTCCCTTTTTTTTTTTTTTTTTTGGAATTTTCTAATTTTCATAGTTTAATTAGATCATTTGAGTAAGGGAATTAGTGAGAACCGAGATGAAAAATGGGTGCCAATATTTCGTTGGATGCCCTTCCTTTCTCATTATTTAAAAAAAAAAAAAAAGGATAAATATGAGATAAACATTTTGTTTGTCTTATATTTAAAATCCGCATCTTAGGTTGTGTTTGACAGGAATGATAGAAAATAGTAAGGAATATTATGTAGATCATCTAGGTGAGAGAAATGAAAAAACAAAAAACAAAAAACAAAAAAAAAAACAAACAAACAAACAAAGGGAGAGGTTGAGAAAATAATAAAGAATATATATATATATAGATCGTTTAGGTGAGAGAAATGAAAAGAAAAAAATGTTTTTTCTCTTATGATGTTTGATTTAAAATCCTTCCAATAATTTCTCTAATTTGTGAGAGATCAAAATTGGTTTGTTTTGAAGTATTTAGGAGTCACTCTTGAATCACTTCCTTTCTCTTTTCTCTCATAAAATCAACTAATCATAAATATCAAAATCCTCCCATTAATCCCTCATCACTCCGTCCATCCACTTTTTCTCTTATCAAACACATTCTTAAATTTAGTGTTGAATATATGTAATTGAAATACATGTGATTACTTCTCAGGGAAAAAAAATATATAGTCGCAATCAAGAATTATCTAGTCAAAAATGAAAAATACATTCCCGTGAATGCTAACTTTGATGTATATGTCACCCTCATAATAATTGAAAAGGTCCTACAGATTTCTTTATCTTTCAACATTTATAAATAAACGACGGATTTTAGACCAGTTTTGAAAAAACCATCGCCCAAGTCCGGTAAAAAATGCGACACAGAAACACAAAAAATACAGATATCTTATATAAATATATATGGGAACAACGAGCTTATGTGGTTAAGTTCAATTATATGGATCAAACACAAGATATATATATATATACACACACAGATATCTAAACACAATATACAAGTATATATAACACTGAATAATATATAGTATACAAAACCACTTAAATACGTCTCTCTTCAGACTCCCACTCTTGAAGAAAAAAAAAAAAAAATTATGAAATCCTTCCATCTTCTCTTCCTTCCTGATCTCTTCAAGCAAAAAAAAGATGGACAAGATCTTTTCCCGATTTTCGCATTGATTTTCACTTTCCTCCTCTACATATTGTTGATCCTGAAAACAACAAGGAAGAGAACAACATCTCAACCAACCAAATTATCAACTCCAAATTTACCTCCCGGCCCTAGAGGTCTACCAATTATAGGAAACCTTCACCTTTTCTTACGCTCCGATCTTCCCCACCGTCGCTTGCGAGACTTGGCCAAGAAATATGGACCCTTGATGCACCTAAAGCTCGGTGAAGTTTCCCATATCGTCGTTTCTTCCCCGGAGGTTGCGAAGGAGATGTTGAGAACACATGATGTGAACTTCTCCCAAAGGCCTCTTCTTCTTGGAGGAAGCAAGTATAATTCCTTAGACATTGTTTTTTCTCCCTATGGAGATTATTGGAGAGAGCTAAGGAGGATTTGCACACAAGAATTGTTGAGCCCTAAACGCGTGCAATCGTTTCGAGCGATCAGGGAAGAAGAGGTGTCCAATCTGATCGGTGACATTCGTTCGAACAAAGGGCTAATTGTCAACCTCAGCGAGAAAATCTTTTCGTTGACATATTGCATCATAGCTAGGGCAGCTTTCGGCAAGAAATGCAAAGAGCAAGAAGAGTTCACCGCGCTTGTCAAGGAAGCTCTAGAGATCGCGGGGGGTTTTAGTGTGTGTGATGTGTTTCCGTCGCAAACTTGGCTTCATTGGATTAGTGGGATGGGGTTCAAATTAGAGGAGAATTACAAGAAAACGAACAGAATACTCGATAACATAATCGACGAACACAAAGCAGACAAGGCAAGAAGGACTACTTGTGAAAAGGATGTGGCAGAAAGTTTGTTAGATGTTCTTTCCAATCTTCAGGGAAACAATTCCGACGGATTTTCATTGGAAACTAGAAATATCAAAGCGATTATCCTGGTTAGTACGTAATTTATTTATAATTTCTTCGTATTTTCTTACTATTCTACAAGAATCTTTTTTTTCTTAAAGAAACTGAAGAGAATGATCAAAATATATACGTAACAGTGCATCTTGACTAGATTGACACCTTCGAAACTATTTAATTGAAACATTGCACAATAATTTGTCACTTGTTGAGTAATTGTTTGGATTATTTACACCTTGCTATTTGCAGTCTATTTAAAAAGTTCTCAAGCGTATATTTTAAAATTTGAAAAAGAGAGAAACGTTTTTATTTTTTCAGGACATTTTCATTGCCGGGGGTGACTCGTCGTCTGCGGTGATAGAATGGGCAATATTAGAGATGCTTAAGAACCCTAGGGTGATGGAGAAAGCACAAAAGGAAGTGAGACAAGTGTTTGGGCAAAAAGGGAATGTCGACGAAACCGGTCTCCACGAGCTAGGGTTCTTACACTTAGTCATCGAAGAAACTTTGAGATTACGCGCTCCGGGGCCTTTGCTTCCAAGAGAATCTAGAGAAAACTGTGTGATTAACGGATACCAAATACCTGCGAAAACAAAATTCATTGTCAACACATGGGCAATGGCAAGAGATCCCGAGTATTGGACTGAACCGGAGAGATTCTACCCCGAAAGGTTTATCGAGGGCTCGGTTGATTTCAAAGGGACAGATTTTCAGTTCATCCCATTTGGCGCCGGGAGGAGGATGTGTGCAGGCATGTCATTCGGGCTCGCGGATGTTAAGCTTCCTCTTGCTCAATTGTTGTTCCATTTTGACTGGAAATTGCCAGATGGGATCAACCATGAGAATTTAGATATGAGTGAGAGCTTTGGTTTGTCTGTGAGAAGAAAGGGAGATCTCTACTTGATTCCAATTCCTTATAAACATATATAAATTCATGATGCAGTTCATGATACCTTCTTCTCAAGTTCCTAATTAGGGATTTTGTAGTTTTTTTCTTTTTCTTTTTCTTTTTTAATGATAATTTTCTTATTCTTAGATTAAGAGAGTTGCTCTTTTTTAGCACTTGGGGACATTTGGTTAGTTTCTCTATCTTGGTTTCTGTATTTTATTTTTTAATAATAAATTTGAGTCGACGGTTTGATGTGAGATGTTGTCGACTATTATAATAATCAAATGTTAACATAGTTGGAATTTACTAATAATTTTAATGTGAGTTAATTACTCTCATAATTTAAAAAATTTTATTGACACCTTAAGTTTTGCTTAAATTTAAGAGACTCTTAACAAAAAGGAAATTAACATTACTTTTTTTTTTCTTCTTATTATTCATCATCAATGGAAGATATAATTTGTAGATGTATAGATACATCTGTCTTAGTAAATAAAACAATCGGAAAACTAATTACCGGGAAATTTACTTTCCTCCCCTTCATTTTGTTGATGATACTAATAACAAGGAAGAGATCAACATCTCAGCATACTAAATTATTATTTTCAACTCCAAATTTACCTCCTGGCCCTAGAGGGCTTCCCATCATCGGAAATCTTCACCTTTTCATAGGTAATTCCGTTCTTCCCCCTCGTCGTTTGCGATACTTGGCCAAGAAATATGGACCCTTGATGCACCTAAAGCTTGGTGACGTTTCCCATATCATCATTTCCTCCTCGGAGGCTGCCAAAGATATGTTCAAAACTCATGATTTAAACTTTTCTCAAAGGCCTCTTCTTCTTGGCGGAAGCAAGTATAGTTCTTTAGACATTGTCTTTTCTCTCTATGGAGACTATTGGAGAGAGCTGAGAAGAATTTGCACGCAAGAACTGCTTAGTCCCAAGCGTGTGCAATCGTTTCGATCAATCAGAGAAGAAGAGGTGTCCGACTTGATCAGCGATCTTCGTTCAAACAAAGAGCTTGTCGTTAATCTTAGCAAGAAAATCTTTTCGTTGACGTATTCCATCACTGCAAGGGCAGCTTCGGCAAGAAATGCCAAGAGCAAGAAGAGTTTACGGCGCTTGTCAACGAAGCTCTAGAGATCGCGGGGGTTTTAGTGTTCGTGATGTGTTTCTTTCCCAAACTCGGCTCCATTGGACAAGTGGTATGGGGTCCAAACTAGAGGAAAATTACAAGAAAATGGATGGTATACTTGAAAACATAATCAAGGACTATTAAGAAGACAAGGCTGCAAGGACTAGTAGAAAGGATGTAGCTGAGAGTTTGTTGGATGTTCTTTTCAATCTTCAAGGAAATGAAGGCAATGGCTTCTCATTGGAGACTCGACACATCAAAGCGATTATCTTGGTAAGTACGTTTATCATTAACTTACTACTCACTAGCCCCATTGAGGCTAGCTTAACGGGTGAGAAGAGAGGGTTTAAAGTATTAAGTTCTATATTCAAAACTTGAGAGATTTTCTTCTAAATTAATAAAATGGACACTCATAGAAATTTATCCTTGAAAACTTAGAGTGAAAACTTATTTGTTGATTTGTGGCTAAAATGTAATCTCCATAGGTCATCTCTACAATGAAAGATGAAAGGTTACTTCGTCTCCTAATTAAAAACTATTTTTTCATACATTGAAAATTAATCTCTAAAAAAAAATTTTTTTTTTAAGAAGTTTCTAAAGGCAATATTTTTGGGGAAATTTTGCTTATTTGGGCTAAAGAAGATGTATTCATTTAATTCTAGAGTTGGACCATATTCTTTATCTATTCTATTCAAAACTCTTTGAGCCTTATTTTGAGAGGCAAATACTATGTATCCTGACTTACGTAATGTTGAGGTTAAATTCAAGTGGGCCTCACTAATAGGCTCCATCTCACATCCCAACTTAGACGAATCAGGATGTTTGATATTTTCTTATTTTGAATACACATTTTTTGCACTCTATTAATTTTTATTTGCCTCCCCTCCATGGCCTAATCATTGGATTTGAAATGAAATTAGGACATATTCATTGCTGGGAGTGACTCATCATCTGCAGTTGTAGAATGGGCTATGTTAGAGATGCTCAAGAACCCTAGAGTGATGGAGAAAGCGCAAAAAGAGGTGAGACGAGTGTTGGAGGAAAAGAAAACATTGACGAAACAAATCTAAACGGACTAGAATTGTTAAATTTAGTCATCAAAGAAACGCTAAGACTATGCCCTCCTGGCCCTTTGATTCCAAGAGAATCTAAAGAAAGTTGCGTGATTAACGGATACCGAATACCTGCAAAATCAAAAATCGTTGTCAATGCATGGGCAATCGCAAGAGATCCTGATTATTGAACTGAAGCGGAGAGATTCCACCCAGAAAGGTTTATTGAGAGGTCAGTTGATTTCAAAGGGACTGATTTTGAGTTCATCCCATTTGGTGCCGAGAGGAGAATGTGCGCCGGCGTGTCGTTCGGGTTGGCAGATATTAAGCTTCCTCTTGCTCAATTGTTGTTCCATTTTGACTGGAGACTACCTGAGGGAATCAACCATGAGAATTTAGATATGAGTGAGAGATTTGGTTTTTCTGTAAGAAGAAAAGAGAGTCTCTACCTGACTCCGATTCCTCGGAATCATGTTCCTATTGTGTAAATCATTTCGTTAAATTCAAAAAACTAATTACACATTTTTCTTTAATTTACTAGTATTGTTTCTTGAAAAATCACAACGCTTTTTTTTCCTCTTGTTCCTCTTATACAAGACGGAATCGACACACAACCTACCTCAAAGCTTTCCACTAGACCAAACGATCTTCGGCCGTTACTGTGTTTGCAAAAACATATGCTTCCAAAAAAAAAAAAAAAAAAAAAAAAAAAAAAAAACATATACGAACTTTATTTTTGTGTTGTTTAAGTGGTGGAAATTTTCGATCATATTGCTAGCAAGTAAAGAATGCATAATTTTGCATTAAAAAAATTCAACGTACGACATAAAAGTACTCACTCATAGACGTTTAATTAACTTCAAAAAAAATAAAAACGTACCCCACAGGAAAATTCCTTGCTTTTTCAACCATCAGACATGCAAAAATTCTGCTATAACATGAGTTTTAGAAATATGTACTTCTAGTAACTGTTGCTTGATCAAAGAAACTAAGAAAAGAATATAGGATGAACTTTTATGGCAAGGTGCCCAGTGAGTAGTGCACATTTTAAAACGTTATCACCAATCAAAATCATACCAAAACGGAATATACTCAAAATTAACAGAATCTTATGCATATTTGACAGATAAAAATACGTCGATTTTTACGCTGGATCAGGGCATTGGTATAGCAGACCACACACCAAGAGTGCATCATCAACTTTGGCATCCTCCTACCAAAGTTCATACATGGCCAATCAGGCCCTTATCTTCTCCACTCCGAGACATTCCACATAACAAAATAACAAAAAATAAGAACCAGTGATCCCTTTGACCGAAGATTTCGGTAAATATTAGAGGCCAGCCACAATGGCCTTTATAACTTTGCGCCACGAAAGGATACGCATATTTCATAGTGATAACAAAACTTCCCATCCAGAAAACAACCCTTGCAAATAACGGATATAGCAATATAACATATTACAGATAACAGGGTAAAAAAGCGGGTTTTCTCAAACTTCGAACATAACAGGGCAATCTTTAGAAGTAAAGGTTGGTTGCTCAGCACTGCCCAACATCAGCTTCTGCAATGATCATTTGAATGTACAAAATTGGAACTCATAGAGTAACATGCTTGCATGGTTGAATCATCAGCACATACAGGCTCAAATTTAGGAAAATAAATAATGCGAATTCAGAAACAAGTCGGTATTTTTTAGCAATATATGTCTAAGTTATCCAAAAATCAAGATACTTACACTATCATGCTCTAGATATCATGGTGTACATGCTATTTTAAAGTGTCAAAATATATTTTCTGTTGGCTGTCACGGTAAGTTCTCTGTGCTATACGCTACATACAATTCGTGAAAGAAGGAGTACAAAAAAGCAGGTGAAATGACTCGTCGAGATCAGGCAAATTTCGCAATCAGCAAGGATTGCTCTCAAATGTGCCTAAGTTTGACTATTAGACTAGCGTTGATGGCTAATATTCACATGCTAAACAGTCGATAAGATTACCTCAAGCTGGCCCTGAAGATGTATTTACAGTTGGAAAGACAAGGTCAAGCCCTTCTGCATTCCGACGACAGAAGTCCCATTCCTTCAGTGAGGTGACTCATGCGTTGATCATGGTCCCAACCATTCTCCTTCCCTAATTGCAAGTCCTGATCATGTGTCATTCCACCATCCACATAACTTGAATTTATTTCATCCGTGTCCTCTTCTGGAAAAAATTGTTCCCACAACGAATCACTAAATGCCGGGAGTTTAGGAACTTCACCAAATAAGATGTTCCCATCAGGGGCATCGGGAAACATAGCATCACTTTCAGTAAGCATCTCTGCATCCAAAACTGCCGACATATCCACGGATTCCGCACTAGTGGTTCCAGAATTAACAAAGTTCACATCAGGTAGCTCTTCAGTTCTTTTAGGTGGAGCCCCTTGAGTCCCGACAAGGTCAGACATAACCCTTTCCTCCTGAGCAGCGTCAACATAATTGCTAACCACATGAGTGGAAGACCGAATCTCAGGAATGGCTTTCAATGGAGAAAGGGAAGGAAATCCAGACTCCCCTTGCGCAAAGGATTTGCCAGAATTTTGTGGAACCTCTGAAAGGGACACTTCAGAGAAACGACTATTGCCAGTCCCATTGTCTAATACATCAGTAGAAGGAACACTGTCAATCAAGAAAGCATCAGGATTGTTCAATGATGGTTCCCGCCTAGGAGATCCATTCATCTTCAAAATCTGCTGGAGCATTGCTCTTGCTGCCTCGTTCATTGAAGGTTGGAACTTGATAATTTGTCCATCAGGAGCATTATTCCAATGCTCGCTAGCTGATTTTTCATCATCTTGTCTTGGAAGTCTCCTTTTCTTATTGCCTCCAGTGATTTGCCTGTTACTTTCATTTTGCTGCTGTACAAACTGTGCTAAGAAGCCAGGTCTGTGCATAGCCTTTGCAAGGAATGACATCATTTGCTGCTGCCGCTGCTCCATCACCTGAACCCGCTGCCCCACATTTTGCAATTGGTTATCTGTAGCTTGCTGTTGCTGCCTTAACCTAACAAGTTCCTGCATAAGAACATTCTTGTCCCGTTTAAGTCTATCAACCTCCTCCTCCAGACCAAAATTTCCCACCTCTACACATGCCGCAACTTTCGAGCTTGGAGCTTGTGCTTGTTGACCATTTTGTGTATGTGTTGTTTTCCGCCTGTTTATCGTCTTCAAAAGGTGCTTTTGACCTCTTAGAAATCCCTCATTGGCAAATTCCCATCGATCTGGATCAACCTTCTTAAAACCCTGAAATTAAAATGAAAGAAGTTGCCATCACAACAAAAAAGATAGACAGAAAAATGACTTCTTTTGATAACTACACAAGAACAGCGTAAGCTTGATATTGTATTTCTTTCCCTCATCCAGTCACAAGCACAGCATCAATACAACAATCATCATTATCGAAAACAATAAGAGTCTACAAGGAAAAAAACAACAACTGGATTAAAGAGACTCTTTAATTTCGGTCAAGAATTTTCTTTGTTTCCAAAAATTCACCGTGGTAGATGTACTTCATATGCAAATCCAACCTAAGAAATATTATGGAAACATAAACAAGTGACAAGAAACATCTTAATGGAGCTAACTGCAGTAAATATACTTGGAATGATGTCATTCACATAGAATCATAATTGCCAAACATTTTTCTTTTATCAACCTTTTAGCTCCATCAAACATTAATCAAAGCTGTCTATGGCTTACTTAGTAAGATCAAACCAATAAATAGGACTGGACTACACATCCACTCACGGCGTATTTCTCTTGTTCGAACCAGGTTGGAAACCAAACTTCTCCTCACGAAGGGATCTATATTCAATATGCAATCAAAGGATTTCCACTCCTTTGATTTCGCTCAGCTCGTACACAAATATTTTGTTTCAAACAAGTAACCTACCTATAGACTCTTTTCAATAAGGAAAAAAAGCTTAAGGAAAAGATAATTTCAAAGTCAATGTTAAGAATTCAATTTGGGAAAATATTCACAAGAGTATAAAGAAAAACCCCAAGTGAGTTCAAGGTCAAAGAGATAACGAGCAAAAAGAAAATCTCCCAAGTCCATTTACGACAAGAGTTCAAATTGAGAGTAAAGGTGCAAAAAGTATAACCACCCAAGCGCACTAACTTATACAAGTTCAAAGCCAGGGATAAAGTTCAATATTCCCAAAAAGAAAGTAGAGAAGCCCACCAGTGCATTTTCCTATAAATTACGAGTCATGAATAACGGTGCATATTATTATATTTGTCAAGAATGAAGAAAGGGGAATACCAAAGAACGAACGGGTTTAGACCTCTCTATCAAGTTTAATGTTTTGAGCCTATGCAATTCACCCTTATAAGTGAGATGCTGGGTTTAGAGCTTAACTTAACTCTGACACCCTATCAACTTAAAGTCTTTGGAAATGATAGAAAAGGAAAGAAACAAACCTTGGGACTGTGGTAGTAGACACCCATTCAAGATAACAAGGCGTCTTGGTAGTTTTTAATTAACGACCGTACTAAGTATTTACCAAAACTGGATCACTACTTGAGTAGCTGTGAATGAATTGTCATCTGTAAGAGTCGGCACAACCTCAATTATAAAAATGGAAAACTTAAGTAAATAAGCAGTTTTAAACACTTATTTATACAAATGACCGAACTTTTTGTATTTAGGAAAATGGCCGCTGGCAGTGAATGATCATAGTCAATCAGTGATTGATCATAATCAATCAGTGAAAAACACATTTTAATACTAGTCTAATTGACCGTTATCCAAAAAGATCATTTTCCTAATTTTACAGAATTTTGGACATTTTTTTTTTTTTTTACAAAAAAAGTTCTCAAAAAGAAAAACAATTTACCCACATATCAATTATAAAAATCTTGTATCAAGTCATATAAACCATCATCCTTGAATCAAAATTTAAAATAAAATAAATAAATAAAATTATCCAAGTTTTTGGCATCACAAAACCACAGTTCCTTAAAAATTTGATGCAAGAGTACGGAAAACCAAGAACTGCCCAAGTGAATTACCAGAATTTCAACTCAAAATCAATTTTCCTAAACCCTAGAAAATCAATCGCAGATAGAACAGATACAAGATATCAAAAACTAGCTAAAACGATCAACCAGCCCTAAAGAATGACAACAATTTCAAATTTTCTCAGCCCTAGAAAATCAATCACAGAGAAAACAGACAAAATATCCAAAAAAAAAAAAAACTAAAAATGAAAATTATAGAAGAGAATAAAAGAATCGGAAAATTAGGAGGACGAACATAGGTATTGAGCTGGCGGACGAAGCTGGAGAAGTTGTTGTGCTTGAAGAACTTGGGAAGGAGGTCTCTGGCGAAGAGAGGGGCGTTCCAGACGACGAAGCTGTTGTTGCGATCGCTCCACGACACGATTGAGTCGGTGGAGTGGTCGTCCACCATGTCGTACGTTTTGCTCAGAAACGGCGGCGGCGGAGCTGCTGAGTGGCCGGAGTTCGTCATCGACGACGCGGCGTCGCGAGCTACCTCCATTTTCAGACACACAAAATTCACGAAGAATTCTAGAGAGAGAGGGAAGGGTGGGTTTTAGCAAGAAGATGGACAAAGAAGGGGAAACTGACCAGGAACAGTGTTCGCATTTATTCGTTCGCGGTTTTTTTTTTTTATTTTATTTTTCTTGTAATTTTTTTTTTAAGTCACCTTTTATAAATTAATTGAAAATGAAATTTTTAAATTAAAATTTATTGACTTTTTAAAAAATTAATAATAATTTTTATTAATTTTTTAAAAAAAGATAAAATTAAAATGAAAATTTTGAGTTAAAATCTGAATTCCAAACACATCTTAAACTTAATTAAATAATAGGTTGAAATTCACTGTTTGGAGCTTTATTTTAGAAACTAGTTGAAACACATATTTTGTATGTGAGATTCAATGATACATTCTGATATATTATTTTAAATGAAAAATCATTTAATAATAAATTCAAAACTTGAAATATATATTATATTAATTTTTTATCATTCTCAACATCGATTTATTTTAAATAATTTTTTTATTTAAAAATTGTGTATCAAATGATCACTTAATTTAATGAAACAGAATATAATATTGTTAAAATATATATATTTAAAATGTCTAGATATGAATATATGAGAAAGTCGTTTAAATAAATAAGTAAAAAATTATTTTAGTAGGACAATAAAAAAGTATTTATAAATGTTATATTTAATAAAAAGATATAATAAAAGATAAATTAAAATTTTAAGAGGATATTCGAGAAAATAAGAAAAAATATGAACGTTAAAATTTTTTAAATTATCATAGAAATGTATTATAATAACTTTAATTTTATATTAATTAAACTAACGGTGTGTTTGTTGCATCATTTCAAATTCAAAATATTCATTTTATTTAAAATCTAAATTCACTTTTTCAAAATTCACATTATATTCATTTTTCTCTCTCCCAAACTTCCCTTCAATAAGTGAAATGGTAGGAAGTAAACTATAAATTTTTGAACAAATACATAGTAAAATTGCAAAAAAAAAAAAAAAAAAGTGAGGACAAAAATTCATTTTAATTAAATAGATTTTTAAATTATCAAATAGTATGTTTTAGCCAAAAAAAAAAAAGAATCATACCAATGATGTGATTTTAAAAAAACAAAAATTTAAAAAAAATTTTAGCATGTACGAAATAAATGAATGAAAGAAAATATTCTTACCCTGAAGAACGTTAAAAAAAAAATGTTACCACTAGATAGAAAGGTAAAAAAATGGAAATGGATAAGAAAAAATCATAGGTTGACAAGTGTCAGAAGAAGAGAAGAGCAACATTGACTATTTTATATATGTTAGGATTAGAATAAATGAATGTTTAAAAATGTTTGTTTGATTAAAATGTGAATAAAAAATGTTTGTTCACATTTATTTATTGGTGGTTTTTTTTTTTCTAGTAATGATTTTTTATCCTTTTTTTTTTTTTAAGATCCAATTGGATAATAGGTTGGAATTCGACGTTTGAAGTTTTTATATCATAAATAAATAAATGTTAGGAAATGTTTGCTGGATTAAAATGTAAATTGAAAATTATTTTGTGTGTGGTTGATAACTCTATACTCTATTTTACTACTTTTACACATGTAAATTGGTTATGTTCTTAAGCATTTTAATAAATTTTAAATTAATTTAGTTTAATTTTGCATAATTTTAATTTAGATAGTTAATTTTGATTTTGCATAATTTTATTTAATTTTGTATAATTAGTCTAATATTAATTTTAATATGTTGTTAGAAATTTACCCCTCAAAATAATCAATTTCTCATTTGTGTAATTTAATTAGGTGATATTGGAGACAATATGACTATTTAAAAGCTCAAAAAAGATTCAGGATTTGTTTGTTTTTACATCTCATTTTAAAGTAAATTGTACTTTTTCATTATAGTTTTTGTCTTTTTCTGAAATAGTTTTTTGTCTTTTCTGAAAAAGTTTTTATCTTTTCGTCAACAAAAATTACTATTGAAATTTAAAAATCTTAAACTAAGGGCCTGTTTGGTGCATGAGTTTGAGTTAAGATTTTTGAGTTGAGTTTGAGTTAAGTTAAGTTTAGTTTAAAAGCTAAGTGTTTGGTAAAAAGTTTAAGATAAAAAGTTGAGTTTGAGTTGATTTTTTGGTGAAAAAGTTTGAGTTGAAAGTTTAAGTTGAGTTGAGTGTTTGGTAAAAAAGTTTGAGTTGAAAAGTTAAAAAAAAAAAAAAAAAAAAACAAAGGCCTTGTTTGGATGTTATCAAATTGAGTGAAATTTTTTTTTTTAATTTAACATTCTATTGTAAGTTTTAGTAAAGAAAATTGAAAAAATAAAAAAAACGCTCAATTAATAACACCAATCAACTTGGGTCATCAAAATGTCTTGTAAAATGTAATTAGAATTGTATTATGTATTAAAAATTAATAATTTTTTTTTACATCTTAATTTGATATCTATGTGTAAAATAATTATGACTATAGTCCATAAAAATTTTTTTTGGAGATTTATTAATTGTTTTACTTTGATAGTTAAATAATTTTTCCTTTCATTTTTTTCATTTTACTTTTTTTGCTTTCTCCTTTTTTTTTATTTGTTGTTTTTTAATATTTTAATACTAACAACAATAAATAGATAAATAAAATACCCTTCCTCCCCCCCTTTCTCTCTCCCCCCCCCCCCCCTCCCTCTCACTCCATCCCTCCCCACAATCT